>PVKA01042670.1:0-17265 GCA_004027165.1 Ctenomys sociabilis | reverse complement strand
AAAATAGTGATAGAAGAAAACAGCATTATACATGATACAAGAATTCACTAAACAAAGTAATAGGAATCCAATAATGGTTGCTGTATTACATGATGCTATGTGCAAATTAGTTTTTCAGATTACCAGATACAAATGCATAAGTTTTATTAAAAAAAAAACAATAACTAAGAAGTTATAAGAAATTCAAGAAAGGAAAAAAATCAGAGTAAAAACAGAAATTGTAACCATTAACTGCTTCTTTTTTATATACATATAATTAGAATTCTCAAAGTAGAAAGGAGTAGCCAACAAATATTTAAAGATTTAAAATTTCTGAATTTAGTTCAACTTATAATACCACATTTCCAAGAAAAATGAACTTTTTGCACAAGAAATTTAAATAAAATTATACCAAGATACACAAAAATGAAATTGTCCAAAACTTGTTGTAAAGAAAAATTTGATTAAAACATATACATAAAAATATTAGCTATGAAAGAACAAAATTAAATAGCATCTTATTCCACATTAGAAAGAAAAAAAAAGGACCAAGTGTGAAAAAAACTAGACTAATTAAAGGACTGAAAGAAAAAAACTGATCTATCCTCTTTGAATTTTATACTTAGAAAACATACCTTTGAAAAGTAAAAGTAAAATATTTTCTAGTTATACAAACTTGAAATATTTTAACACCTCCAGACACAGCATATAGGAAATAACAAAGCATAATTCAAAAGGCAAGAGAAGGGGGCCGGGAAGATGGTTCAGTGGATAAGTGCTTCCCTGGCAAGCACAAGGGCCTGAGTTCAATCCCCAGTACCACAAAGATAGGTAAATAAATAAATAAATAAAATAAATAGAGAAATTTTAAAAAAGGCAAGAGAAGTTGCAGTATGTTTCTGGATGAACAATAAAGAGCTCTCAAAGTGATAGTTATGCAGGACTATATAAAATATATTAGATGAACCCTTATTTAAAAAGTCATTGAAGGTTTCTATGAAACAGTACCAAACTTATGTGGGGTTATGTATGTATTTCTTTTCATATGTCTGTATAAAAGACAGGGAAGAAGTAATATAAAGTCAATAGAAAATGGAAATATACTTTTTAAAGTTTCTAACACTAGAAAAAGATATCATATGATGCCCTTTAGATAAATTGTACTTCAAAGATATAATATTAATCTTAAAACAAAAATTAAGATTAAGCAATATTCAGAAAATTAAATACTAATTAATTAAAAATTAAATGTTTCAAAACAATTGAACTAAGAAAAAGTTTTCATGATAGTAAAGAAGTGCTAAGAATAAAACATAAGATAAATACTGGAATGATAAATAAATGACCATCACTTCTGACAGCTTCGGGATAGGGTACTGCACAAAGTTCTAGTGTGTTGTGGACATGGATAATGACCATGACACTTACTGGTGCCCAGGTGTCACTTGCGGGACTGAGCTACTGCTATTTCCTTGAAATCCACGCTGTAGACCCATATGAAATCATGACCCATAGGGTGCAAGAAAAGTCTGTTTGTAGAGTGTGCTGGTGGAAATATTTTGCTGCTGTATACAAAAGAATAACTGAAAGACTACTAGTGTATACCTCATATTCTCCTGTGTTTAATTGTTTGCCCTATTTGGTAGGTTCTTTCCATTCTCGTTCATGGGGTTGTGATCATTTTGCTCCCTCTCTAGAACATCTTTTAGTAGTCTGTGTAGGCTTGGTTTTCAAGCCTACATTTCATCATGAAATTCTTTAGTTGCTCTTTGTCATGGAAGTATTTTACTTCTCCATTATACCTGAAAGAGTTTTGCAGGGTATATCAGTCTGGGTTGGAATTTGTTTTCTTGCAAGACTTGAAGTACTTTGCTCTATGCTCTTCTTGACTTGATGGTTTGTGAAGAGAAATCTGCCGTTATTCTGATGAGTTTTCCTTTAAATGTGATCTGTTTCTTTTCTTTAGCAGCTTTTAGTATACTGTTCTTGGGCTGAACTTCTTGAATCTTGATTATTATATGTCTGGGTGTGTTTTTAATTGGGTTGATGTTATTTGGAGTTCTATATGCTTTGGTTCCCTGAATGTCAGATTGTTGCCCCATATTTGGGAAGTTTTCTGCTATTACTTCAGCCCATATTCTTTTATATCATTTGTATTGACTCCTTCCTTCTCATTGATGTCTATTAGTCTCACATCTTTGCATCATCTTGCAGGTGTTGAATTATTTTTTCCTGCATCCTAGTTGTTTTTAAGAGATCTTTGCTTACTTTTTCACTAGCTGTAATAGTATCCTTAAGGTTAGAAAGTCTATGTTCACTTTCATTCAAACAGATTTTCCAGCTTGTGATTGAGGTTTTAATTTCCTGTATATCACTTTGGATCTGTTTTCTACATTCTATACCTTTCCTATATTGCTTATTCAGGGGTTCCATCATTTCTATATTCTGCTCTATTTTTTAATCAGTGTATTTTTAAGAAGTACTTAGTACTTCTTTGATTATAGTTATCACCACATTTTTTGCTTCAGAAATTATTTCTGATCTGATTTCTTCGATACCTTTCTGCAGTTGTTTCTTTACTTCCAACGCTATTATTTCAGAGATTTCAAGAGTGTGGTTTCCAATTTCCTCTATGCTAGTATCTTCTGCATTTGTACTGGGTGGACTCAGGCCCTTTTTGTTCCTTCTCTTTGTCATTTTGTATATCACTGATTTTTGATCTTTAGTGTAGAGCTTAGATAGAGTTATCACCTTGGCACCAGGTCCGGATCTACAAAGTCCAGACTCCTCCAGGTAGGCACAGCCTAGGTTCTGCAGCTGTGCCCCACCTCCTCCTGCTACAGCCCTGCAGGTGAACCCTTTGTATCACATTGGCAAGATGTTCTGCTCCCGAGTCAGCCAGGTGGGTCTTGCCTCTAGCCTCTTTGCTTGGAGTTCTGCTGAAGGGTCCATGCTGGGCCTGCACTCTGAGTCAATTCAGAGTCTGGAAGCCCCAGGATGTCTCACTCACATGCCGGGCCTGCGCTCTGGGTTGATTCAGGGTCCAGAGGCCTAAGCGGTCTCACTCACACACTGGGCCTGCACTCTGTGTCAATTCTGGCAACGATTCTTTTTTTTTTTTTTTTTTTTTTTGTCTTTTTGAGACAGGGTCTCACTATGCAGTTCAGGCTCACCTTAAGCTCACTTTGTAGCTCAGGGTGGTCTCGAACTCACAACAATCCTCCTGCCTCAGCCTCCCAAGTGCTGGGATTACAGGCCTGTGCCACCACGCCCGGCTTTGGCAATGATTCTTAAAGAGTTGGAGGACAGGTTTCACTGGGACAGACTGGCTTTGATCCCCCTGTACTTGCTAGAGGAAATGTCATGCCTGCTCTGTTTCAGTTTCCTTTTTTTTAACCTTACTCCTGATTTTTCCACCTCTTTGTAACTTTCCTTCTTAAAGAAATGTAAAATTAGTACATTTGAATCCCTTTCTGGAGACTGAGCTCTGGTTGTATGGGCCAATAGAAACTGAGAACACCTGAGGGGTCATGGCCAGGGCTACTCTGTGGCAGATACCTAAAGATGGCTAATGAAAACTAGCTCTTGACCACTGAAGGATCTCCAGTGACCTGTTATACTTTTTTTTTTTTTTTTTTTTTTGTCTTTTTTGAGACAGGGTCTCATTATGCAGTTCAGGCTGGCCTTAAGCTCACTTTGTAGCTCAGGCTGGTCTGAACTCACAACAATCCTCCTGCCTCAGCCTCCTGAGTGCTGGGATTACAGACATGCGCCACCACGCCCGGCTGGCCTGTTATACTTTTTCTCTCTCTTTCTGCTAGTAAACTAGGAATCCTACCTGAGCTTTTCAGTAGAATAATAATGAGTCACTCTTTCAGAAATTAGGGTGAGGCAGCTTGCAATAGTTTATATTCAACAGTGGCTGTCAGGGAAATGATTTACATCTCTACCTAACACATTGAGAGCAAGAAAGAGATTTTTTTTTTTTTTTTTTTTTTTTTTTGTGGAACCAGGGATTGAACTTGCCAGGGAAGCACTTATTCTACTGGGCCATCTCCCTGACCTGTCAGCCTTAGGGTAATGTATTTTTACCAATATGCAAAATGTGATCACTAGATGATAAATACAAGTTTTACCTGTGAGCTCCAAAGATTTAATATAGCCCAGTCCTGCTAGAAATGCCCCAGTGACTAGATGGAAGAACACAAGGGTCTTGTAGATTTCTTTGCCCTGGTGCCCAGGGCAAAGTTCTTCCAGTCAATTATCTTTTGTCTGTCTCCAAAGGTGATCTATTTTACAGCACAGTTGTGTAAGTGCTCTGCTTCCAACTCAACCTTTTTAATCAATAGCAGCACTTCCTTCTGTAAGACATTCCTGTCCCCAGACCAATTGTCTTATGTTCAGATTTTGTTGGCATCACAAAAGTCATTGTTACCTAGTTTTGAAATATAGATGTGAGCTACAGGAGAACCAGGCAGTTCAGGTGCCTAAGGCATTCATTATTTTTTTTCTAAGGCACTCATTATCCTGGTTCCTAAGGCTGCTGCTTCCTGACCTTTGGAACCTAAGGACAAGATAGCCTTAATCACAGCCTTGCCCACCATTACTGAAGGTAATGTTTCCTTTATTTGCCTTTCCAAAGGATGGGCTGCTAGAACAGTGGCAAACTAAGCCTCTACAAGACTATACCTATCCTTAGCTGAGTTTATGCAAGCTTTTCAATGATAACACCTTTTAAAGAAGTAAAAAGACAATTTAGAGCTTCCAGAGTTCATGTAGCTTTTTCTCTGTGACCTCAAACAGATAAAGTCAGATCTTAGAAAAAATTTAGATGACCCTCATAAGTACATAGTTTTCTTTAGAGGACTTACTCAGACTTATCAGTGTTCATCTTAAACCAAGCTTTGACTTCTAATGAAAGACAGGCAGCGTTACAAGCTGCTATTGCATGCAGAGATGAATATCATATTGTTAATTTTCAAAGATCACAAGATAGACAGCCAGTGAAACTACCTGTTCCCACTGGAGCCCAAGCAGTCAGACCCCTGCTGGCCTAATAGCCAGACAGGAGATTGTAATAAAAAATATTTTCAAGTGTGTATTCTTTTTTTGCTTTTATTTACTCTTTTTTAAAAAATATTTTTGTGAAACAAATAGCAATGAGACGGTTTCAAAACCAATTGGTAGAACAGCTTCAGTAATTAATACATTGCACATTGTTGTCTTCTTAGTGGTTATTCATAGTACAAGATGCAGACATGATATCCTGTCCAAACATTATTAATACAAATCTTTTTTAGTGTGTATTCTTGAAGGTCTAAGAACTCTTATTAAATTTTAACTATTTATCAAGAAAAAGATGAACACCCCTCTGATTTCTTAGAATATTTAATAGAGAAACTGGTAAAGTATACTTCCCTAGATCCTAATTCAATAAAGGGACAGATTATCCTTACAGATAAGTTCATTGCTCAGTCAGCTCCAGACGTTAGAAAAGAGCTACAAAAGACAGTTGCTGGGGCCGGGGAGATGGCTCAGTGGAATAAGCGCTTCCCTGGCAAGCACAAGGGCCTAAATTCAATCCCTGGTTCCCCCAAAAAAGAAGACAGTTGCTCCAGACAACTTACTTGATATGTTAGTAAAAACTGCTTCCTTAGTGTCCTACAATTGGAACTGGGAGAAAAGCAGGAAGAAAAAGCAAAGAGATCAAAAATGACTGCCTTGCTCTCGATTTTAATGCCATCTTCTTAGAAACCTCTGCACCATGAGAGCCAAGTAGAGGAAGAAGCGAATGCTCAGACTGAAGTATAAAAGAAGATGAGACAGAGGTCCAAGTAAAATAGCTCGTATGCCCATGGAGGCCAAAGGAGTAGAAATAATGAATGCTGGGGCTGACAACGCTGGCGCAAGTTTTGGACTGCATGCTGCCTAGAATGTCTCAATGGATTTCTAGAACTTCATTGCCATCAGATCGCCAAGACCACCTCAAAGAGATCCATCTGGTTCAAACTAAGCAGTCTTTGCCCCGGACCTGTGGCATTCTGGACTACTTCTGTTCTCGCTTTTGCCTGAGTGTAAAGCGTGTACAATATATCATCTCCTATATTAGCTGAAGAATCAAAAA
The DNA here is from genome assembly GCA_004027165.1 of Ctenomys sociabilis. Classification (NCBI taxonomy): domain Eukaryota; kingdom Metazoa; phylum Chordata; class Mammalia; order Rodentia; family Ctenomyidae; genus Ctenomys; species Ctenomys sociabilis. Next base: position 11,162 of record PVKA01042670.1, on the reverse strand, counting down.
AAAAAAAAAAAAATTACTGCCTTTGTTGTGGCCTCAAAACAGACCCTAAGTTTGATTCTCTGGGCTCCAAGAAGAGCTCAGTGACAATGAGGTTCATCTGCTTCAGTGTTGTCAGCCTCCAGCATTCATTATTTCTGCTCTTTTGGCCTCCATGGGTGTACAAGTTATTTTACTTGGACCTCTGTCTCATCTTTCTTCTTTTATCAAGCCATGCCCTGACTGGAAAAGCATTCAGTGAGATTGCACTCTGAGGCAGAGGCCCCAGAGCTCAGACTTGGCTTCCCAGCTGGTCCAGTAGGACTGAAGGGCCTTAGGCCTGCCTTCTCCCTCTGGCCAGGATGTTATCTCTACCTGTACTCTCCATAGAGCAGCTCTGAGTAATCATGACTAAAAGAAACCCAGCCTATTTTTGGACACTGACACAGGTCTCTTTGTCCTTCTCCAACCCTGACCTTCCTTCCAGTCATCATCTTGCTTGAGCTATAACTGAGATATGTTGTTCGTGTACAGAAAAAATCCTGTCAGTGTAAAACGTTCTAGAGACACTGCCTACACAGTGTCCAATAGCTTTGGGCCTATAGATAGAGCCAGGCCTTGTATATGTGACATAAAACTCAGCCTCAATGTTAAAAGGAAAAAAATCCCTCCACAGTATCCCTTGTTTACAATGGGAGCCATACCCAAAATACTAAATGGGACACTGGTTTATTCTGACTGAATGCTATGTATTTTATGATAAACATATGTTAGCCTGGGTTCTGCTACAATTCAGGTACTTCATGCTGATAATAAATACAGGTGTGACCTTTCAGATTTTATTTCTCAAAAGTAACATTGCCTAGTGTTTTATAATATATTGTTTGTTCTAACTGATAAAATTATTAGACACTTTTTAAAAAATGTTATGATTTCAGTCAATATTTATGGGTGTTTTCAATCAAAAGGCAAAAATGTCTCTCTCTTCTCCTACTACAGATAAGTTTTGAGTTCAAAAACATACAAGTAAAAAATAACTTGCTGATGTCACTATTTGCTCACAAGGTATAATTAAGAAAATATGCCATACTGTACTTAGATTACTTAAGTTCTCAAAATTTAGAAATAACTGTAACTAAACTAGGGACTTATAGCAAACTGTCAGACTCCATAAATAAAGGGGTCTAAGAACTAGTGAGTTACAGTTTCTATGCCTCAAACAAAGTTTATAAATTTACCTGTTAGCACAAATGCTCATACTTTGATTATACACACCCTAATTTCTCAGAAAATTTGTTCTGATCTTGTTCACAAGCTGACTTGGTTCAGTTTACCTCATTCTTACAAGCCTCATCAAAATACTCCACAAGATCTGGAACCTCGCTGTCATCCTCTTCTCCAGCAGCAAGCGGTGCTTTTCCATCCATAGACCGTTTGGGCAGAGCTTCAGCCAGTCCCCTTAAGCTAGTCAGACTGTGCACCAAGCTGGTTCAAGATGCTGGGTAGCATTTCTGTCAGTTGTTTTGGCTCAGCATGGCCTGTGATGGTGAAAGTGTTTGCTGCCAGAGATGCCTGAACTTTTGGGTTGTTGAGGTGGATAACTGTTCCCTGGTTTGTAAACATATTCACCTCTTCAATACCAGAGATATTGTTTACCCCTAACTTCTTTAATGAGAACTGAAGTCTTTTATCACCTGCTGTGGCTTTCTATGAACCACCTTCTTTCTGAGAGCAGTTCCTTTCCCACCAATGCGCACTTGTGCCTGCAGTTTGGTGAGTTTTTGCTGGTTCATGATAGTTTCATCTTGTCAGAGCGGATATGGGGGCAGCAAGGGGAACTGGGGCTGGTGCTCAGGGGGTTCTCGGGTAGACCAGCTGAGAGTAGGCGCACACCCGCAGGGAACCAAGATGGCAGCTAGAGGGAGCTCTTCCTATTATCTACTCTAAGGAATGTGTTCTCACCTCTGTTCAAGGCTGTTTAGTTAACGGGCAACTGTCTCCCTCTCCTCCCTAATTTAATTCCTGTGAACATAGTCAGCTTAAGACGCGTCTTGTAAACGTGGCTTGCTCAACAAGCCCCCTCAACAACACGGGCAAGTTGCACACATCACTGAACTGTGAAAGACAACTTAGTCATGTGATTTTTACCCTAAAAGCCCCTCGCTTCCTGGGCTAGGGTCTGATCAGTCTTCTGCGTGAAAACTGACTGGCAACCCTGAGCTCAGTAATAAAAGCTCCCTAAATTCCTAAGAAAGAACAAAGTGAGGTGACTATAAATATGTTTGATTCCACCCAGAGTATAGTTGGCATTATACAGTTGCTCTAGCAGTTCAAGCAAAGGAGCTTCATAAGGTACAATGAACAACTTTAAATGTGATATATAGGAACTCATTTAGATAAAAGTTATTAAAACACTAATTGTCAAGTTCAGGAATCCTAACTGAAGCTAAAGGAGGGATAGGGATATCGCTCAGTTCCACAGTGCCTGGCTAGTATGCCTGAGTTTCTGAGTTCAGTTCTTGGTACAAAAAAGAAGCCAATATAGTTCCAAAGTGTGGCTCATTGGTAGACGTCTTGCCTAGGATAAGATTCAATCCCTACCATTGCAAAAAATTGAAAAGTACAGTAAAATGAAGAGTTTATACGCTGTGCTTCATAGTCACTCTAAATTCTAGATTCAGGATAAACCGAAAACATGAACTAGTCTTGCAACTAATTTACTGTGACAGATTCTCCTTAGCAAAGCCATAATAGAGCTTAGAAAATTGATAGCAGTTAGTAGCCAAAACATCAGCAGAAGAGGCTGGGGACATGGCTCAGTAGAATAAGCACTTCCCTGGCAAGCACAAGGGCCTGAATTCAATCCCAGGTTCTACCCCAAAAAAAAAAAAAAAAAAAAAATCAGCAAAGAATTGATCATATTTTGTTTGTTTGTTTGTTTTTTGTTTGTTGTCTTTTCGAGACAGGGTCTCACTATGCAGTTCAGGCTGGCCTTCAGCTCACTTTGTAGCTCAGGCTGGTCTCAAACTCACAACAATCCTCCTGCCTCAGCCTCCCGAGTGCTGGGATTACAAGCATGTGCCACCACACCCAGCTAGAACTGATCATATTATGTTCCCCATACAGGCAAGAAAATGCCATGATGAGAATACTCTTTCCTTATGGACACTTGGTGATTTGGACCCATGACCCTACCTACTAAGGAGATTGAGTCAGGAAGATTGCACAGATAAACCCTGCCCTGGCAACTTAGTAAGACTCAGTCTCAAAAAACTTTTATACTAGCTACAGAAGTAGCTCTAGGATTCACAAGCTTTTGGATTCAATCCCCAGTACCAGAAAAAAAAGTTTTTCTTTGTGGTTACCGGATAAATGGCAAAGCGTTCAGTGTTTCATATCATCTGGCTTTACTAAAATGACCAATCTTCCAAGTTGAACCTGGCTTCTCAGCTTTATAGATTGTTTCCAAATGAAACTTATTGCTTTTGTTCTCTGCCTTTTTGCTTTCCCATAGGAAAGGAAAGAACAAATCAACTATTAACATGTAAACAATCAATATTTAATGACCATTCATTTCCTTTCTTAGGTAAATAAGCCTCTTGTAAGTCAGTGACTGGCCAGCCACACAAAGACCCTCACTGTTTGGGGTTAGAATATAAATGTTTAATTAGAGGAAAACCTTCTTTGAGTCAATCTTTCATAAGGCATAAGGTGTGCTTGCCGTGGGCCACATTTTTGTCAGTTTTCAACACCGTCTGTTAACCAATTGCAAATGCAGAAGGCATTCACATGGTTTGTTTATAAAATTTCCAGAAGATAAATGAGCTGATATTTCCTATTATCTATTCTAAGGAATGTGTTCTCACCTTTTGTAATAATCTTTTTCCTTTTTTAATTTGAGCAGGGGTACCTGCAGGAGGCCTTAAAACCAAAAACTTCTATCTTGAGAGTCAGCCAACCATCACTATGCAAATTTGATATTAGGATAAAATGAAATTCCTCCCATACTAAATTCTATAATTATTTCTCTTTTAATGGCTTTATCATGTTTAGCTTTTATGGTCCTGAGAGATCCAATAATCTGCAAATAATGTGTTGCTTTCCTTGACATTTAGTTTTATTTCAGCAGTAATTTCATTTTAATTTGTTAAATTGTTAAAGATATGACCATAATATGTGTACAGGGGAGGCTGGTGCAAGAGGCTGACAACTTCAGAGCCAGACCAGTCTGAGGACCTTGGTGAGACTCTCCCTCAAAATTTTTAGAGCCAGCCCATTCCACCTCAGTGGGCCCTAATGGGAAGACACCATATAACTGAAGGGAGCCAATGACTGGAAGACCCTGGGGGCAGCCAGCCCATTCCATAATGCTGGGCCCACCCAAGCCCAGACAGAGACCCAGAACTACAGGAGCATTCTTGTGACATGAGGTGGCAACAGGTGAGCTAGTCTTCCTGGAAGACTCTAGGTGTATAAAACGGAGGTGCCTAGACAGAACTCAAGGGAACTAATTTAAACACAAATTCCCAATTTAAGATCTGCTTGGTGCCTTTTGGCTAGAAATGCCATCTTCCAGGAATTTGCCAAAATGACTAGCAAAAAGGGCAAGAGTGGAACCTGGTATATGTTCTCCAGGCCTTTCAGAAAACATGGTGTTCTGCTGGGCATGGTGGCGCATGCCTGTAATCCCAGCACTCGGGAGGCTGAAGCAGGAGGATTGTTGTGAGTTCAAGACCAGCCTGAGCTACAAAGTGAGCTTAAGGCCAGCCTGAACTGCATAGTGAGACCCTGTCTCAAAAAGACAGAAAAAAAAAAAAAAGAGAGAGAGAGAACATGGTGTTCCTTTGGCCACATACAAAATCTACAAAAAGGGTGATATTGCAGACATCAAGAGAATGGATATTGTGCAAAAAGAAATGTCTCAGAAATGTTACCATGGCAAAATGGGAAGAGTCTACAACATTACCCGGCATGTTGTTGGCACTGCTGTAAATAAACAAGGGCAAGACACTTGCCAAGAGGATTAACGTGCATATTGAGCATATTAAACACTCAAAAAGTCATGATAGCTTCCTGAAATGTGTCAAGAAAAATGATCAGAAAAAAAAAAGAAAAATGATCAGAAAAATTATTGTTCCTGTACCATTTTCCTAATATGTGCATTCACAGCTATAAATTTCCCTCTAATATCTGCTTTTATTGCATCCCATAAATTCTAATAAGTTGTGCTTGAATGTTCATTGATTTTTTACATACTGTTCAATATCTTGTTTAATTTCATCTGTAACCAATTGGTTGCTCAGTAGAGTGTTGTTTAATTTCCATGTATTGGTGGGTTTTTTGTAGTTTGTTTTGTCTTTATTTCCAGTTTCATTGCACTGTGGTCAGAAAATATGCATGGGATAATTTCTGTTTTCTTGCATGTACTTAAGCATGACCTATGGACTAGTATGTGGTCTGTTTTAGAACATGACCCATGTACAGCTGAAAAAAATGTATAATCAGCTGTGGTTGGGTGGAACACTCTGTATATGTCACTAAGCCCTTTTGTTCCAAGTTCGGGTTCAGATCTGCTACTTATTTGCTAATTTTTTGTCTGCTTGACCTATCTTTTTGGGATAAGGGGGTGTTAAGGTCTTCTCTTAAGACTGTGGCATTAGATATTAGATTTTTTCATGTCCATTAAGATTTGTCTTACATAATTGGGTGCTCCTGTGTTTGGTGCATACATATTTATGACTGTTACCTCTTCCTCTTGAATTTTTCCCCTAATTAGTATATAGTGGCCTTCTTTATTTTGTTTGACCATTCTTGGTTTGAAGCTGAGACTGTCTGAGAGCAGGATTGGTACCCCTGCTTTTTTCTGAGGTGCAGGGTGTGTGGTATTGTTTTCCATCCTTTGACTTTCAGCCTATGAATTTCTTTATGAGTTAAGTATGTTTCTTGTATGCAGCATATTGTTGGATTTTGTATCCTAGTCCACTGTGCCAGTCTATTTCTTTTAATTGGTGAATTGAGTCCATTTACATTGATGGTTATAATGGAGATGTGTTGACTTACGATTGACATGTTATTTGTCTGCTGTTGTTTACCCCTTTTCTCCTTGTTTAATTGTTTGTCCTATTTGGTGGGTTCTCTCCATTCTCATTCATGGAGTTATGGTCATTTCTGTCCCTCTCTAGAATATCTCTTCGTAGTCTGTGTAGGGTTGGCTTTGTCATCATGAAATTCTTTAGTTGTTCTTTGTCATGGAAGTATTTCACTTCTCCATCAAACTTGAAAGAGAGTTTTGCAGGGTATAGTATTCTCGGCTAGAATTTGTTTTCATAGAGTACTTGAAGTCCTCTGTTCCATGCTCTTCTTGACTTCATGGTTTGTGAAGAGAAATCTGCAATTATTCTGATGGGTTTTCCTTTCAATATGATCTGTTTCTTTTCTCTAGTGGCTTTTAATATATTTTTCTTGTGCTGTATTACTGGGATCTTGACTATTATATGTCTGGGTGTCTTTTTAGTTGGGTTCTATATTTATTTGCAGTTCTATATGCTTTGGTTACCTGAATGTCAGATTGTTTCCCCATATTTGGGAAGCTTTCTGCTATTATTATGCCTCAATTCTTTTTATATCATTTGTTTTGACTCCTTCTTTCTCACTGATGCCTATTAGTCTCACATTGTTCATCTTTGCATTGTCTTGCAGGTGTTGACTTATTTTTTCCTGCATCTTCACTGTTTTTAAGAGATCTTTTCTTACCTTTTCACTAGGTGCAGTGGTGTCTTCAATATCTGAAACTCTATCTTCACTTTCATTCAAATGGTCTTTCCAGCTTGTGATTGAGATTTTAAGTTCCTCTATATCTCTTTGACTCTGCTTCATGTAATCTATTCCTTTCCTATATTGCTCATTCAAGGATTCCTTTGTTTTTCTGTTCTTCTCTTTTTTTTAAATCAGTGTCTCTTTAGAAACAGTTATTAATTCTTTCATTATAGTTATCCTTTTTTTACTTCAGAGGTTATTTCTGCTCTGATTTCCTATGTTTCTGCAGTTGTTTCTTCAGATGGTATTAATTCAGAGATTTCAGCTGCGATTCCCAGTTTCTCCTATGCTGGTGTCTCCTGCATTTGTTCTGGGTGGAGTTGGGGCCTGAGATTGTATTTTGCCCTTCTTTTTGTCATTTCGTATAGCACTGTCCTCTGACCTTTGGTGTAGAGCCTTAGTGCAGTTATAAACTTAGCTTCTACCAAAATTCAGGTCCAGATCTACAAAGTTTGAACTTGTCCTGATGTGCCTGGCTTGGGTCTGGCTGCTCCTCAGCTTCTTCCTGCTGTAGCCCGTGGAAGTGAACCAGCTTTGTCCCTCTGGCAAGATGTTCTGCTCCTTGATTAGCTGGGTGGTTCTAGCCCCTAACCTCTATGCAGGGACTTCAGCTGCAGAGTTTCACACTAGGCCTGTACTCCAGGTCTGACATGGGTCTGGAGGAGTTCAGAGATGTCCTGAGAGTGCAGCAGAAGGTCTTTCACATGCTGGGCCTGGGTTGGGTCCGGAGGGATCCAGCAGGGCCAGTGGAGTGGAAACTGTCCCACACTCATGCCAGGCTTTGGCTGGGTCTTGAGGGGACCTGAGAACAAGTAGAAGGCCTCACATGCCAGGCTTGGGCTGAACTGGGGAGGTATCCAGTGGGCACAGTGAAGTGGAAGTTCTCCCACACACACTCAGGGCTAGGGGTGGAGCTGGAGGAATCCTGAGAATGTGGCCCACAGTGTGGTATTTTTGAATGACACAGAATCATGGTCATCAAAGGTTATAAAAGCAAAGTCTCTGTTCTTTCCATTGTCTTTGTCAGTCATAATTTTAATCACTCTGGTTTTTCCATATAGTTTAAAATAATTCATAGGTGATGTTCTTCAGTATCTTTAATGCCACCAACAAAGATGACATAAGGGCCAAGAAGATAGCTCAGTAGAATAAGCACTTGTTAACAAGGTGTCAAATGGGCACCTGTTCTTTGAGAATCTTCTCTTGAGACACCTCTCTTTAGTTCAGCCCTCTGATGAATTCTTCCATAGCTGTTCAGGCTCTTTGGGAAACTCTGACTTAGACTTGATGGCAATCAGAAGACTGACAAATGCTTTCTCGTGGTGTCCACCACGAAAGTTGTAAATAATTCCTTATGAGTTCTGGGTCCCAATCCTTTAAGAAATTTTTCTTTGTAAACTACTAAACTATTTATGCTACACATGTTTAGATTGAGTAATACACAACCGTTGGCCAATGCTTTGTATTTTCAATGAAATCATAATTGTTGCATGACTCATCAACATCGACTCTGCTTTTGGTTTTGTTATAGAGTGTTCCCATCTCAGGCTTCCATTTTATTGAGGTTTCCCTATCAATACTTCCACCATCGTATGGTATTGACATCAATACTACCAGTTTGTTTTTCCTTGCTTTATGTGAGGCCAATGTTACGCTTTCTAAAATCCTAAGATTAGGCTGGCCAAATAGCTCAGCAAATTAAAGCACCTGCAAGCAGGCTCAGGGGCCAGGGTTCGATTCCCCTGGCCTGCAGCACTGGCCCCAACCCTGGGACATGCTGTGATAGCAATTGAGACTAGGTGTGGTGGTGCAAGCCTGTAAACCCAGCTTTCTGGAAGGCTGTAAACAGGAGAATCACTATGAGTCTAATCTAGTAGTGAGACCTTGAACACTTGTAGACCCTTCCCTAAAACACAGTGCAAAAATTTAAAAAATAATAAAATAAATAAAATCCAAAATTTGTACTATAAAGTTTTCTATTTTAAAACTGCAACATTTCCTTTGGAATTTCTCCTTTGTTCCTGCATACAGTTCTTATACTGGTCAGATGCACTCTGCTATTAAAAGTAACATCAATTGAAACTGGTAAACCAATTGTCAAATGTTGCATTCACATCAGTTTGAGAGATGAAAACAAGTCTGTTCACAACATCATTTGATTTATTACTATATGAACAAAGGCCTAGTGTCTAAGTTCCAGGATAAATTTCTAAATTAAAAGTGTAAGTCTCTGCATCTATAAGGACATAAACTTTTATGTCATCTTTTGTGCAATTTTTTTTTTTTTTTTTTTTTTTTTTTTGCAGAACTTGGAATTGAATTTAGACCTTGCACTTGCTGGGGAAGTGCTTATTCTACTGAGCTATCTCCTTGGTCCTTATGTCATCTTTTGAAGGATTTTTGTTTGGGGGGTGGTTTTGTCATATATTTCCTGGAGCTATGGGGATCTTGAAATGCTGCAAGATGTTCCCAATAGCCATGTATTCAGATGGTGGGTAAATTGTTAGACAATTACCCACAAATCTCAAATAATGAGTGGCTAGCAAACAGATTATCAGTTCTTTTGCTTTCTTAGCATGTGTTTTTGTCCTTAAATGTCAGGTATTTTTTTTAACCTTGAGCAATTTTGAAGGAACACAAATCCTGCCAGTGTCATTGTTTGTTCTACAAATCTCAGGCCCACACTCACTGCTTTTTTGTAAGTCTTTTATATTCCTGAGATTACCATGAAAAATGCCTGCTAAATACAGCAGAACTATGAATGCTTTCAGTTCAGCTTGTAAGAAGTCATAATAAATACATTTGAATATAGATATTGGTGAATAAAGAAAATTTTACTTGCAGAGCCTTTTTACCAAGATGGTGCTGAAGGTGAAAAAGGAAGTCCCCACCCCTCCCAAAGCTGAAGCCAAAGCAAAAGCTTTGAAGGCCAAGAAGGCCATGCTGAAAGGTATCCACAACCACAGAAAGAAGATACAAATGTCGCCCACCTTCCACCGTCCTAAGATATTGGACGGAGGCAGCCCAAGTACCCTTGGAAGAGCGCCCCCAGGAGAAACAAGCTTGACCACTATGCTATCATCAAGTTCCTCCTGACTACAGAATCAGTCATGAAAAAGATTGAGGACAGCAACACACTCATGTTCATTGTGGATGTCAACGCCAATAAGCAACAAATCAAATGAGCTGCAAAGAAGCTCTATGACATCACGTTGCCAAGGTCAATACCCTAATCAGGCCTGATGGAGAGAAGAAGGAATATGTTGACTGGCTCCTGATTATGATGCAACAAAATTGGGATCATCTAAACCGAGTCCAGCTGGTTAATCCTAAATATATACGTTTTTTCTCAGTTAAAAAAAAGAGAAAGAAAATTTTACTTGTATTTCAACATTTGTGTATTTGACAATATCTTGTAGCATTTCATCTGTTACAATTTCCAATACTGAATGGCAATACTGGCATTCCATCCAACTGGTTTCACTCCACAAAGATCCTCACCATATTTTGGACCTACTTTTAGCATCGGGTCATTTCATTTGATTGCATGTTGGTTTTATACCATTTCAACTAGCAAATATGTACTCACATTGCAGATTTCTTCATCAACTGAATCAGAGAGATCTGCATTCACTGTGTCTGTATCAGTCAATTCTTGCTCCATTTCACAGTCACAGAAACTTTAACTCATATGGTCAACATCAGAGGCATTTTTTATCTTCATCATCCATGCATGAGTAATCTGATAATTCATTTTTGACCTCCTCCCACCCAGCAGAAAAGTATAACCACGAGGTATAAAAAGTAAAGCCATATTAATAAGCTGAGCTGTAAAAGGCTCAAGTCAGCAACTTCTGACATTGCCAGTTCTTCTGGTGACCCACTACTATTATGGACTATTGGACTATATTGGGCTATTTTGCTGAATGCATGCACCTACAATATTTGAATGGTAATGGAACACTCATCTCTGACAACACAAAAACAAAAAGGGGGATATAAATGAAGGACCATTTTGTAATGGAAAAATATATATTAATACAAAAAGGATAGATATACAGCTACTTTCTCTTAGTTCAATAAGAAGAAAGATTTATACTAATAGCGTTCAGACAAGATATAATGTCTGCATCTTGTATTCTGAATAACTACTAAGAAGACAACAATATGTAGTGTGTTAATTATTGAAACTGTCCTACAAACCTATTTTGAAATTCTTTCATTACTATTTCTCTTTAAAATTAATTTTAAAAAGAGGTTGAGGCAGGAGGATTGTTGTGAGTTCGAGACCAGCCTGAGCTACAAAGTGAGCTTAAGGCCAGCCTGAACTGCATAGTGAGACTCTGTCTCAAAAAGACAAAAAAAAAAAA
>PVKA01042669.1:0-17269 GCA_004027165.1 Ctenomys sociabilis | reverse complement strand
CGTGTGTGTGTACACATGTGTGTGTGTGCATGTGTGGGGGTGTATGGGGGGTGTGGGTGTGCATGTGTGTGGGGGTGGGTCAGTGGGTGTGGGTGTGTGGCACCAGGGCTCAAACGCAAGTCCTTGTACTGCCAGGCAGGGGCTTTCACCACTGAGATATTTCCCCACCTGACTCTCATTTATCTGAGTCATGAAATATTTTTGATAAACTAAACCCTCATTCTCTATACCCAATAATCGCTTCAATTCTGTAAAATGCTGGCATTCCAACCCTGTCCTCACATTTCCTCTCTCTAGCGCACTCTGCAGAGTGGCTGGCACAAACACAGTGCGCTTGCTACCTTCCTTAGAACAGTTTTACTAGCCTGAGATTTTCTTACTTTAATTGATTCATTCTTTACATTTTTAATTCTGACTTTCTGGCATGATGGAACAATGGAAAATCTTTCTCTTTTTTACTGTACTTAGGACAGGGTCTACAAAGTCTACAGGGTCTCATTACGTAGGAGTCAGTCTCCTGTTTTCAGCCTCCCAAGTGCTAGGATGACAGGGGCATGCCACCACACCCAGTATCAATTGCCATCTCAGCATGCCCTGGGCTCAGGGCCCAGGGACCAAACCCCTGGCGCCTGCACCTGTTTGCGGGGGTTTTAATCCACTGAGCTATTTGGCTAGCCCTTTAAGAAATCCAGTTTTCATGATTAACTTCTCACTCCCAAAATGAAGCTGCACTGACAGCTCATTTCTAATATGCTTTAAAATTACTCCAAATTATCTCCATTACAGAGAATCCATTGCATGTGTTATCCAAACTGTAAATAATCTAAAAACAATGCATCTTTAATTTTATAATGTATTATCTTACTGGAATCAAATTATACCATTAATTATATTTACCTTCCACAAATACTAAGATTTCATTATATCCCCTAAGCCCAAATACAGAGTGAAAACAACCTGAATGTAAGGCAGAATCATGCTGAGCCCCAGAAGAAAGCCAGAGGGAAAGTTTAAACCACTAACCACAACCTAGCAAGCAGTCAGGCCCCGCAAGGGAGGTCAGCTCTGCACCAGTATCCACCCCCTCCCCAGGATGGCCAGGATGGCCTGCTGCTTTCCACAGCACTCCATGGTCTTTGCTTGCCTCACTGTATCCTAGTCCTCAGTGTCCAGGGGCACCTGACCTGCCTTTACAGATATATTTAAGGCTTTCAAAGTAGATGATTAAGGACTAAAACTGCTATGATTTTAACAGTGGTAATGCTTACCTCTAAGAGTATTTCACTTGCTGTCTGCTTTTGACTGAAGTATAAGGGTCCAAATATTTAAAGCCTGGAAGGTAGAAGTGAGGGCAGGGAAAGGCAAAATCATGTTCACAGCATGATTCCTGAAAACATCAAAACACTGTCTGCTCTTGCTCTTTGTGAAGGCAGCCCTTCAGTTACTTGTTCAGGTTTCTGTACCAACTTCGTGATGAATGAGGTTTTTCCAAGGGCTTTTACACACACCACTGTTATTTCACTGGGCTCAGTGAGTGCTTTAAACAGATGAAGACAAAGAAAGCCAGCCATATAATTCAGTGTCTGATTGCTTTTCCACATGTCAGTGGTGAAAAGCACAGCTCTCCCTTGAGCAGCTCTGAGTGGTTGCCTGATTGAGTCTGGTAAAGGTTGATAAATTTTGGAATGTTCTTTCAGCACAAGAAAAATAGCAGCTCAGTGGAATGCTGTGCTAGGGCACTCTGCACCTTACCAGAGTACCCTAAAAATCGGTGGAATTGGCCACTGGACATGAAGAGAAAGAAACCAAAGCATCATTTCCCACTCTTTCCTGGGTAACCACCAATTATCTGGGGGATGTGAGCCGACCCACTTTTTTTTGAAGTGTTAGGTTCAATTATAGTGGATAAGCAGTAGGTTGTTAATCTATAAAAAATAATTTTAAGAGTGAGCCTTTCCAGACACAAAATTTTAGAACAGATGAAGTTCACTCTTGCTTTAAAGCACGTTTTATACTGCCTAGGGACAGACAAGTGCCACTGGTTTTAAGTCAACAGCTTCAGCAGGACAGGATGACAAAAGAGGGGTCGTGCTCTGATCCCCATGGCATGGGCCTTTGGAGCCCAAGTGAACATTCTGTGCTGGCAAGTTAGAAAATGCAGTCTTACTGGAGCAAGTTGACGCAGGAGAGGACGAAGAGCACTCTTCAGCCTTGGGACAGTGGGCGGGTGTACAGCGCTAGGGTGCATGCTCCCCTCCCATAGGGCTACTTAGTTTCAGGCACATCACCACCCGGTACTTCACAGCCTTCCCTGGAGGGTACTTTGGACTTATATGTTGCTTTTCAAGAGTTGACGTAAAAGGCTTCAAGTAACAACATGGCCACAAGTAAAGGGTTTCCTTAGGATGCTGGGCACACGGTATATTCCCTATAACTAAATAACAACAGCTCACAGTAAAGTTACACAAAATCAATAGTCTGTCCACTGATCTAAATGCCCCAGGGATCCATCTCTGCAGTTTATTGTCCATATATTCTGGGCACTCGTATGGTGGAGGCTATTGATTCATGCACAGCTGTTTTCCTTTTGTTAGTGCATGATTATTTTCAAGTATTTTACAAGAACAGATGTTTTAAGAGCATGCTGAGTACCCGTACTTCCTCAGCTGACACTTTTTTTATTTACATAAACAGCAGACTGTAAGGCTGCTGTCCTCTTGGTACTGAGAAGGTACAAGGCACAAGTGCCAAACGATGTCCATGTCCTGTGACATGCTTCGTCTTTTTCACTCCTCACAAGTGCCACCAGCAGGGGCCCTCTCAGTGTTCTTGGGTCACTTTCTCTGAAAGAGGCTTTTCCCCCTCTATTCATTCATTCTCTGATCCTTTTTCCTGTAAGATTATTTGAACTCAGTTGTTGCACATAGAGACTTTTTAGGCTGAAAAAAAAAGCTGAAGACATGGATGGCCTATATAGAATGTAATTTTCTCTGTTGGGTTTGTACCTGCTGCAAATAGATGAATTTAGATAACAGCTTATTCTCTGAAAGTCAACATGTACTTCTGCTTGAACTTACTGCAAAGTCAATCCCACATCTGTGCTATAAATGTCTGTTACCATGGAAAACAATATTCTGCCACAGAATGATCAAAAGAGGCTGCCAATTGTGTCATTTTTGCATCAGCAGAACACATAGCCTCCAACTGAAAAGCTTTCCTCCTTAAAGGACATAATATGGAGATATTTAAGCATGAAATACAGATGAATCTATGCCTTTAATAGGATGTTAAGTGATTCTCCAAAAGGAATCTTAGTAGGTAAGTAAAGATATTTTGGAGACCTTTGCTGCCTGCCAGTTTATAAATAGTTCTATTGAGATTAGCGCAACTATTCAAGTGGCTTCATAATTATGCTAAATTTAAATTATCTGGAGTGCCTGTAGGTACATAGACACTGATTATCCTTTCAACTCCTCTCTGCCCGCACATATATAATCTTTTACTTCTCAGGATTCGCATTCAACACATTATTTGTCCTTTCTACCAATCATCAATTCTGATATATAGGATTTGTTTTTCAAATGACTATTTCATATCAAGCTCCTTAACAATGAGCCAATCAATTCATACCCAATAATTCAATAATCACTTCTACAATACCAGTCTTACCTGCTAGTGGCAAAGGTGTAGACATGACCACTGGGTGGTAGTGAAAAAAAAACACACAGACAGCTCATTCCATCAAGAAATGTTTAGTCATAAGAGCACATGAAGCAGACCAAATCAAGAAATTGAGTTTGAATAGCTCTTTTCCTCTTCCAAGTGTGTTAATACTCTTCTGGGAAAGAAGGCCCAGCATTAATAAGCACTGTTATGGTTGAGATCTAAAATGCTCCGCAAAAGTCTCCAATGTTCGAAAGTGGGTCTTTCCGAAGGTGATTGGATCATGTGGTGGATTAATCAATCAATGAGTTCATAGCTGAATTTTCTGTTAAGAAGTGAGGCCTGGTTGAAAAAGGATCTAAAAGAATGTATTCTTGTCCCTATCTCCTACCTCTGCTCTGCTTCCTGGCCCCACTGGCTAATCACCTCTCCTCCACCTCACCCTCATGCCACATTTTTGTGCCTAGGAGCCAGCCAGACTGAACCTCTCCACCCATGATCTAAATAAATCTCTTTTCCCTTAAGTTATGAATGTCAGGAACTTGGTCCCAACAATGAAGCAGTTAGTTAGTACAAGCACTCAGGTAGTATAAAAAGATAGGAAGTAGAACTTTTCCTGTAATTGTGTAACTTTACCTAAAGTATGATGACAAGGGGCAGTAAATGATGAGAAACCATCTTTCTAAGGACAGATGTTAAAGCATTCCCATAAGACCAATCAAAAGTGTCAGAACTATTTTATCAGTGCCATCTCTCACCTCCAGCCAACATAAGAGAAGGCTGGGGAATCACTAAGGAATTTAGTTAAATGTGCATATTAGTATAGAGGGTCCTACTTCTTTCCTCTAGCTCATACAGGCAGTACCTCTCCTGCCAAGAACTGATCAGAGATCCTGACAGTTTCTCTTGATAGAAAATTGCTTCTTCCTGGCAGATGATTCCTTACTAAGTACCTGAGAAGCCAGCCCTGTGCACTGCAGAAAAATCTTTGGAAAAATTAACATGAATATCTAAATTTTGCAGAAATTCAGTAAGCAAAGAGTAATGTGAGCCTTAGACCTAGAGAAGCACAAAATGGGAGGATGCGAAGGCAGACAACAACAGGAATAAAAGCTACCAGGGAGCAAGGGAAGGCTTCCCTGACCCAAACTCTAATGGAAGTAGACGTGAAGGTCTCTGTGGTCAAGGAACACTCTGAGGGAAGCAGGTGGAAGGACCCAGAGAGGAAGCCAGCTTCTGGAACAGTGCTCCAGCAGGAAGAACTTCAGCCGCACTGTTGGAAGTAGTAATATATGAGGAACGATCACAAGAAACTAACTGGGATTTGTGTGCTAACCCATATGAGAAAAGAGCAGAAAATAGAAGAGGGTAGAGGAGCCATGAAAACCTTACAGTCACAGCAGGCATTCATGTCCAGGTTATGGTAGCACTGACCAAATCAGTCCACTTTCCTCTAAAACCACCCCTCACTGACCCTGGCAGAGGTGAGAACAGAGCAAACAGAGAAGGGCGGGGCTGGGGAGATGGCTCAATGGAATAAGTGCTTCTCTGGCAAGTGCAAGGGCCTGAGTTCAATCCCTGGTTCTGCAAAAAAATAAAAAAATAAAAATAGAGAAGGGCTAGAGAATGAAGAGACCATGCCTGTATTCCTTCTCAGACCTACTGCAATTTCACAGCCTGAGCAGAAGAGACTGCTAGTACCTTTGAATTGGATGAAAACCCAATCTAGACTGTTTTTGTAAAACCACTTTAAAATTGGACTCTTTTTGAAGGTGCAAAGGACAAGAAAGATGCAAACTCTCCTCTAATAGAGTGAAGAAAGGGAAATCCAAAACTTGCTCTAAAGGAATATAAGAAAAATTGAGCCAACTCTCTCCATTCAATAAGCTTCTTGCATTAGTGAAGTCAGAACCCATGAAATAGAGGGCATGAAGAAGACATGAAAAATAACTCAATATTTAAATAGCTTTGCAGGTTTACTTCTCATAACAAAATATCATAAACTGGGTGGCTTCCATAATGAACACTAACTTTCTCAAAACTCTGGGAAAAGTTCGAGATCAAGCTACCAGCCAATTCAGTTCTGGGTGTGGGCTTACCTCCAGGCCTGCCTAAGGCTGTTTTCTCTGTTTCTTCAGATGTCAGAGAGACAGTGAGCCCTACTCTTGCATTCCTCTTATCATCTACCTGTCATGTCACATAAAGGCCCTGCATTTGTGATCCCACATAACCTCAATTTTTTCAAGGTCCTATTTCCAAATATAGTCATATCATGGGATAGGACTTCAACATATGGACATGTGGAGACACAATTCAGTCCATGGTAGTATCACCTCACATAAAGCTTGGGAAGAGCACTAATGAGAAAAAATAGGCAACCTGTACCTGCATGCAAAACATGGATTTTATTACCAACATAAAAGGATGAAAAGTGAATAATTTTGTGCTTAGTCTTCAAACATATGACAGCAGGGAATTCATTAGAATAGCAAATATCAATGAGGAAAAGACAAAACAGAAATCTTTGAATCTACTACAGTCATAAGAAACTATATCATATGATGCTAGAATGTGAATTTCAGTAACATTAATATATGTAGAAGAGTTGAAAATAAAACTAGATTGAAGAAAACAAAAATTGTTGAAAGTAAAATTAAAATTTATATTTATGTTATAGTAAAAGCCTGAGTTATGGCCAATATGTAAAGAATAATTTTTGACTTGCTTAAAAATGAAAGAAACTCTAAATGTCCTACATAAATATGTCAGGCTGTATGTCTTAAAGAAAAAGCAGTAAGAGATGAGGTTAAAGTAATAAAGTTCAAGATGGCAGACTCAGCATCTTCTTGGGCTCTTGGCTTCTGAAGGCCAAGATGGCATGTAAGAAATGATAGAAGAAATAAACTTCATAACAATGCTGAGAACACATGGAGCATTAGCAGATAAGATATTTTTACAGATTTCTAGATGACAGAGTAGGTAATAGGATAGTACACTGTACATATCAAAGCAGAGGCAGTCATCACTGAAGGCATGATCAGAAGATGACTGAAGCAAGAAATGCTGTTAATCCCAGGTTGTTGTTTTTTTTTTGTGGGGGGAAGGGTCTACAGGGTGTTGAGGGTCTTACTACTAGATCCAGCTCATAATGATCTGCCTGTTTACACCTCCCAAGAGCTGGGATTACAGGTGCACACCACCACACCCAGTCTCAATTGCTATCTCAGTGTGCCCTGGTAGGTTGGGGCCGGCACAGCAGGCCCAGGGATTGAACCCCCAGGCCCTGCACCTGCTTGCAGGCACTTTAATCCGAATGCCAAGTTTCTCCTAAAAAAGCAAGGAAAAAATAGCCGGAAGTTCTACTATAAGAACTATAAAATGCAATAAAATGTATAGGAAATAAAATCAGAAATCTTCCAGAATATAGAACAGAAAAGATGAATTAAAAATATGACCAAAAAGGAAAGAGACATATAAAATCAGTCCAAGTTAGACACCTGATTAATAGAAATGCTATGAAAGGAAAACAGTAAAGTACAGATACCAAGCTCCCATGTTACCCTGTTATGTGAGCTGCAAGCAGGAATTGAAATACAGAAGACTTCAAATTACATTGCACTCCATACCATGGCTGTGAATAATACTTACAAAATGTACAGTCATATAAGCGTTGATCTTTTGTCTCAAAGACAAGAAAAGCCAGAAAGCATGGCTGTAACTGTAAGTATTCTCATCCTTTACAGTACAAAGGGAAAAACTAAATTAAAGAAAGGTACAAAGAGAAAAAATAGAATCAGAGGAAAGGATACAATACCTATCTTTACTATAAAGGAAAATCAAGTCATATGAGTGAAGTAAAGGGAAAAAATCATAATACAATAATCTTATATTTTCTAAAGTTATGAAGAGACCAATAATAGAGCTAAAGTTAATGATGTGTCTAAGTTTAGGAGCAGGACTTGGGCAAGACAAGAGGAAGCGATTTAGCGGTGCAAGCCCTTATCAGCTGGAAGTGGAATCATGCCCATTTATTAAACTAAAAGCTAGTCTTTGACACATACTATTTAGGTAACTACCAGAAACATTTTCAAAATGGTTAAAAGTAGGGCTGGCCAAATAGCTGAGCAGATTAAAGGGCCTGCAATCAGATGCAGGGGCCAGAGATTTGATTCCGGGCCTGCCATACTGGCCCCACTTCTGGGATGTGCTGAGGCGGCAATTGAGACTGGGTGTGGTGGTGTGCACCTGTAATCCCAGCTCTCGGAGGTCTGAACACAGGTGGATCACTACAAGTCAGATTTTGGGGTGAGGCCCCGAACACCCCATAAACCCTCCCCTAAAAATACAGAGGGAAAAAGAAAGTTAAAAGAGGTGCTGGTGGAAAGGAACCTCAGAGCAAAAGGGACTGAGCAGGAGCGGAATTTTTCTCATGAGCTCTTCTGTGTGCTGATCGCTTGCCTTGGCTATGCTACTTCGTATTAGTCACCTTGCCAAAAACGTGAAAAACCTAAGATAGTTAAAGAAAAGATTACTTTGGGCTCGCAGTTTTGGAGGCTTTCACTGGCACTGAGATAATCCAGTTTCTTTTGGGTTTCTGTGGCAAAGCAGAACATTAAGAGGACTTCACAGCATAGCAAAGCAGCTCACCCCACAGCCAGGATATGAGAGAAAACATGATGAAAGAGCTGTAGCTCACCACCCCCTGGAGGACAGCACCCCAGTGACCTAGCCGCCTCTTGAGGTTCTGCTGCTGTGCATAGCATCACTCCAGAAAACAGCCTTTAACACGCTGGCCTTCGGAGAGCATTCAGATGCAAACTATAACATTTGGATAAAAGTAATAAGATGGAAAAGGAAAGTAAGTAATTAATAAACATCAACTGTGCCCACTTTCCAAATGTTGAATGAGGTTAAAACTATGGCCAAGCATGGAAAGCAGTTTTAAATCTACCAAGAAACTGCCTGGATGGTTAAACAGGTAATACATGTAGCTAAACATATAAAGACACAAACAGGGCTTCCAGTCTGAAGTGAGAAGTGATCCACACAGGGAGAGTGAAGAGACCAAGCTCAATGAAGAGGTAGCAGGTGGTGCCTTCTCCCTGAGCCTTGACTCAGCGTGCGGGAGGGCGCTTCAGACACATGGTGATTCTGGACGCCCAGAGGCCTCCCCTGAGAGACACACAAGTGGGAGGGAGCAGTGGGTGTGGAGGGCTCAAGGGCTGCTCAGCGGTGCAGGTTCGCATACCCCACGGGTGACGGCCATTGGCCCAATGCCATTTGGAAAGGGGTCATTTGAGCTCAGAACTCAGAGAAACTGCTGGATCCATCGTAGCCCCTTGCCAAATTCAAGCCCATAAAAGCTGTACAAGACTGTGGCAGGCTGAACAGGTTTGGTTCCGGCCGCATGGCTAGAAACCTGCCTGAAATACAAGGAAATTAAAGATGCAAATTCAGTGGGATTATCCACTGTCCAGCTCTCAAGCTGCTGTGGGCTTGCTGGAATTAATCAACACACATCTGGACTCTGTCCACCTTGTCCACCACTGACAGCAGAGACACGCCTTGAAGTAGAACTTTATTTTCTCTACCTCTCTCTTTTCTTTTTTTTCTTTTTTTTTTGGGGGGGGGTTGTCTTTTCTTTTTTTTTATTAACAAGCAAAATAATTAAAAACAAAACCACAATAATCTCAAAGTTGAAATAGCAGTAGATCAAATTGCTGTTGGAGTTCAGATGTACCTGGGGTACATGCTCTCTCACTGTGAGGCAGGACACAGGCACATGACTGTGACCTTAGGTATATATGTGACCAAGAAGAATCAGAAATGGAAACCACCAGAGAAGAGACAGCATCAAGAACTTTTCATCATGCAATCCCAAAGCACTCTGCTCTTTTCCTTTTCTTTGCCTCTGTATCCTGTGTGGTTCCAGTTCCAGCTGAACTTGTGACAATCCCAAATCGTTCCTTCCTCTTTTTCAGCTTCTCATCATCTTCAGACTTTCTAGAGATTGAAGAGACATTCAAACCAAATCTTTGTGCTCTTTCCTTTAGCTTATCCAGGTTAACCATAGGCTTGGTATCAGATGACAGACCTTTTGTTGGAACTGAGGAAATACCAAACCTGGCTGCACGAGCAGCTTTCTTGCTTTCCAAGCTCACAGGTACATTAAATCATTCAGCCCTCTTTTGCATTCTCTCAGTCTGTGGCATCTCAGATGCAATTTTTACCACTTTTTTCTCTGATGCCACATCAACTGTTTTTTCAGGAGGTTCTTCTTCTTTGATAAGCAGTTCTACGGGCTTTGGTTCTTCTTCCTCTGTTTCATCTCCCAGTGCATCTTCTTCATTTGCCTCCTCTTCAGCATGCTCTTCAAGATGTGTGGAGCCTGTTGATGAGATTTTGTTTTATTCCTTTGGTCTCTAAACCACATGCAAGACATTCTTGCTTTAGTTCTGCAAGCTTTAGTTTATGAAGCTCCACCGTCTCTGCTGCCATCTTGCTATCCCCCCTCTCTCTTTTCTCACATTGTGTTTTGTTTTATTGTTCTTCATTGCTTGTTCTTGGTTATATGAATGTGAACATGATTTCTAGGGCTTTCGTGGTTGCTGCTGTGTTCCATTTTTCTTTTCATTTCTTCCTTTCTCTTTCTCTCCTGTCTTCTGCACTGGTTTCCCAAAGCTTGCATGGTCTTCCTTTGTCCTTCAGCCTTGCCATAATCTCTTCCTTTTCTTTTGTTTCTCTATATTTTCCCCTCACTCATTTTACTTTTTCTCCCTAAGGGTAAAATTATAATATTTTAAACTTATTTACCACATATAATTTTCTTATTTCTTTTAAATTTTGTTTTATAAGCATGTCTTGGTTGCTTTTATTGTTGTTGAGACAAAAATACCTGATGCCCAAAGTTAAGGAATGTAAGGTTTTTGTTTGGGGGGTGGTTTTTGGTGGTACTGAGGATTGAACTTGCTCTTGCAGGGCAGTAGCTTATGCCCTTGAGCTATCTCCTTAGTCTAGGAAGAGAGGGTTTATTTACCTGAAAGTTTAGAGGTTTCAGTCCGTAATCAGTTGGCTCCAAGATCATTCAAGGCAGCAGAAGTCAGGAAAATAAACATGAGCAAAAGGGCTGAGTATGGTGTTGATACATTGTGTCAACTTGAGCTGTCAGAAGCTTGGCTGGACTGGCTTGGTGATTCTACGCCCTAGGTTGGGGAAAGCCCACCCTAGAGTGACTCAGCACAAAAGGGCATAGAAAAGGGCTGAAGGGTTCTGCATACCTACTTCCTTGAAGGAGTTCCGAGCTTCACATTGCACCTTCCGTAGAGGAGCTTGACCATCACAGATGCGCCGCTTCTGAGGAACTCCAGTGTCTTCAGTAGCCACCGGTCTTCACAGTTGGCATGGAAGGGAGAGAGAGAGGTTTGATAGATGCCGCAGCTGCTGCCCTTCCCCGTTGCTGCTCTTCACTGCTTTCTGAGGCCATGAACGGCTGCTCTCTGCCCTGTGCCACTCTGCCTGGGAGCCAGCCAAGTACAGACTGAAGCCTCCACAAACTGTGAGCTAAATAAACCTTTCCTTCCTTAATTTTGGGTGTTACATTTTGTCCCAGCCATGAATAAAAAGTAACTGAGACAGTAAACAAACACCTTTTCCTCCCTTAGTTTATATGCAAACTACACACTCTAAGGTGGGTGTAGTACTCAGAGCCCCAATCCCAGCACCAGAGGAGGAACTAATCACAAACTCTAGATTCATTCACTTCTGAAAAGCCTGCCCCCTCACGATAGTATGAGGCTTTGGGGACATCCAGATACAAAGCACAACAAAGCACATATGGATCAGTTCATATAGTTAAAGGTGGCAAACTAATAGATATCTCACTTTGTCATTTTAGGCTGTAATTGATGCTATTATTATTGTTGATTATAGCATATTAGCCAAAGTGGCATAATTTTTCTATCCAGTTATTCCTTCCTGGTGTGCCAAGATAGCCTAAGGATCACAAGAAATATTATAGACCAGTGCCAAGGAACCATGGGCTGCCAAGTAGGTAGCAACTTCTCATCCCCAATAAATTGAAGAAACAGGATGTTGCAACAGACTAAAAACTCAAAGCCAGCTATAAACTTCTAAGAAGTAGACATTTCCCAAGGGTTCTAAATACTAGCAAAAATTATATCAGCTATGTCTCTGGCCTTCAACCCAGGAATTAAACTAAAAAAGAAAAAATTAGAAATTGAGAAGACATTTAAAGAAGATGTAACTTTATTCGTCCAGGCCACCAAAGGTCAACCCAGGGGATAATGAGGTGGGACAATCCAAAAGCCATCCACTTGGCCTTGCTGAAGCATTACACAGAAGAAGCAACAAGGCAAATGAATGAGGATCTAGAAAAAAAATCAAATCAAAAGTAATTTCTCAGATGATGATAGAGATGGTGAGGACAACAAAAGGCATGCTCAGTGACTCCAGAGCAGGTACAAATTAAAACAAAAATAAAAGAGGCACTTCAGAAAATAAAAGAAACCATAAACTTCAAACATAGAAAAGAAATGCAATCTATAGACTCAAATAGACATCCAGGAGATTAGAAGCTCAAAGCAAATGTGTATACAGAAGGACAAGCCTGTGTGAGTTCAAAATCTCAGACGTGGAAGATAGGATTCCAATCATTGATCATGAAAAGACAGATTTATTTTTTAAAAAACAGTGAGAGAAGATTAAAACATCAATCTAGTAGCTATTAGAGGATGCAAAAAAGAATTGCATAAGATTTATTGGAGTCAATAAAAAGAGAGTCCGAAATCCATAACAGACCCTGCCCACAGATGTCATGGCAGGAAAAAATAATGATGTACAGCGAAATCTGGCATATAGAACTCCAACTATCCATGAAAAAAATCTACCTCAAGGCATGCAATAGTCAAGATTGCAGAAACTCAACATAAGAACAGAATATTAAAAGCTGTTAAAAAAAAAAAAAAAAAGCAAATCACCTCAAAGGAAACCCATCCAAATCACAGCCAGCTTCTCAACACAAACCCCCAAATCAAGGAGAAGTTGAGATAAAGGATTTCAAGATCTAAAAGAAAAGAAAACATCCTAGATTGATGCACCTCACAAGACTATCTCAAAATAGATGGAGAAATAAGGTACTCCCATGACATAAAACAGCTAAGGAAATGTATGAGCTCCATATCAGCATTCTAAAATGTTTTAAAGAATATTCTACAAATATTCTACTTTATGAATTGCAAAGCCTGAATTCACCAGACAACGCAATCAAGTCAACAGTAGAAAAAAAGAGTATGAACAACAGCAAAATGATATGGCAAGGATAAATCAATACTGACCAGTTATAACCATCAATGTCAATGGTCTCAGTTCACCAATCAAAAGAAACAGACTGGCAGAATATATCAAAAAGAAAGATCCAACAACATGCTATCTATAAGAAACCCATTTAATTTAAAAAGAAATTCATAGACTGAAAATCAAAAGATAACAACCAATATTGCATGTGACAGGAATCCATAAAAAAGCAAAAGTAACTATTCTGTTTCCAGTCAGTGGTTTGTAAGTCAAGACTGATTAAGAGAGACAAAGAAGGTCACTACATCCTTGTAAATGTAACAACCTAAAAGGTAGAGATACTAATCAAAAATACATATGCATCAAATTCTAGAATACCCAGCTATATAAAACAAATATTAATGGACATAAAAAAATCAAACAACCAATAGATTTAATAACCAAATTAAGGACTGTAGCTGGATATAAAGTCAAACATCAATATTCTTCCTGACACATAAATAATGAACTGACTAAGAGCTAGTAATTTAATAAAGGAAGCATTTGAAAATGACTGTATTCTGAAAGAAGAGATGAAAGGAATATCAGCAAATAAAAAGGTATTATAAAGAAGGATTCTTCTTGGATAAGAAGGATCAACATGAAAATGGTCAAATGTCTGAAACTGTTATACAGACTTAATGTAATTCAGATCACAATTCCAACAGCATATTTCACAGAATTTGAGAAAATAATTCTAAAATGCATTTGGAACCAGAAAAGACCTAGAATTCCGAAAGCAGTTCTGGGCAGCAAAGGTAGGACAAGGAGTATTATAATTCCACACCTTAAATTATGTTTTGCAGTAAATTAAAAGCATCATACTAGAGCCAGGGAGATGGCTCAGTAGAATAAGTGCTTGCCTGGCAAGTGCAAAGGCCTGAGTTCAATCCCCACTTCCAAATAAAAAGCATTATACCACAGCAATATATGCACAATCTATAATAGCTTAATCTTGTAAAGAGGCCAAATGCCCAACACCTGATGAGTGGATAGTGTTTCTTCATGTAATGGAACATTGTTCTGCGTAAGGAAGGATATTCCTGAGACATTCCTACCTAAATACACGTACCTTGAGACCGTACTCTCTAATGACAGAGACACGTGTATAATGTGCTTCATTGTTTTTCTGGTGTGAGAAACCGAAAACGTAAAGAAAGACTAAAATATATCATTAATATTGGGAAATAGGAAGAAAATGTTCAAATGAGGAGGGGAACAAGGAAGGGTGGAGAAAGAAGTGTAAGGTCTGAGTCAAACAGACTCCATGAGTCAGACAGACCTTGTTACTGAGTCACAATAGATTGTTAAGGTTACTATGGTTACTGCCCTACCCTACAGTGCGTGATGTCCATGTGATGTCCATACGTGCCCCACAGCTTGCAGATGTTCTTAAGATAACCCCACCGAAACCAACAATTCCCGGGACAACAAGACCCTTCCTAGAACAAACCTCCCTAATGACCCACACCACCCAATTGTTACAAGGACCAATACAAGCCATCCTATCCGTTCGAATGTAAGCCCAGCTAACACATGCGATTGGCTTCTGTCACCCTGCTTGCTGCTTTGCCGCCAAAAGTGCTATATAATCCTAAGTCATCTAAGGCTCGAGATCACTGTGGCCCAGTTGCCTGGTGGCCCTGTGTCAACACAGCCTCTGGAATAAATCCTGAACTTCCACAAAGCCTCGGCTCTTGGTGTCCTTCCTTCCACGCCCAATCTTGGACCTAACAGAAGAAAAGGAAGGCTAAAGTAAGACAAGAAGAAAAAAATACTCAAACAAAGAAGCTTCTGGATCCTCTTTTCCCCATCACCACACACACACACACACACACACACACACCCATAGTACTGAAATCACACATGACTGTCTCTCTACAGCCCTTCTGGATCATTGGATGTAAATAATTAACATAGGCCAAGCAATGACTCTTCAACAGTCACTGCCTCCTAAGACAAAAACTAATCCAACCGAGAAATACAATGTGTTCCTAGATATAAAATGAAAAATGTAAGTATCTTTCTTTTATCCATATTTCCCAAATAGAGCTGTTAATACAGGCAAATTCCTTCAACAAGGATATACAATACTAAGATACAGATTCAGCGAAAGTGTGGGTCACAAAACATTTTCTGATGCAAATTGAAACAACACTGAGATGGTGATCATCAAGAAATCAATCAATATCGAATGCTGGTGGGGCTGTGGGGAAAAGGGAATGTATTCTCACTGTTGGTGAGAGTGCAGGCTGGCACAACCCCTGTGGAAATTAGTGAGGAGATTCCTAAAAAAAAAAAACTAGGATTGGAGGTCCCATTCAACCCAGCTATTACCCTTACCAGTATTTTCTACAAGAATTTTAAAAATCACTGTGGATAATCCACTTCTATTGTGGACTGCTGATCTGTATTGGATATGTATATATATATATATATATATATATATATATATATATATATATATATATATATATATATAATTAGCTATCCATGTTTTGAAAATCTATAACATATGTATTGTTGTATGTTACCCTGTTTATGGCACTTTTTCTATTTGTTTTCGCTTCTATTTTTCATCCTTCAAGTTAAAATACAAATAAATAAATTTAAATAAATAAAAAATCATACCGCAGTGATATATATGTACTCAAGTTTGCAGCACCACAATTTATCACGGCTAAATCTTGGAAATAACTCAAATGTGCAAAAACTGAGGAATGAATAAAAAAGATGCACTATTTTTATACAATGGAGTATTACTCAGCTATAAAGAAAGGTAAACTCCAGCCTTCTATAGGTAAATGGATGCAACTGAGACCATATTCATAAGTGAAATAAATAAGATTCACATGTGTAAATGTCAGTCTCTCTAGCATAAGAAACTGGAAGAATAAAGAAGATCCAAACAGTACAGTAGATATTGTAATAAGGAATGTGACTGCTCAAAAGCAAATAATAATTTGCATAGGGGAAAAGAAAAAAGGGGAAAAATTAAATATATATATATTATTAAAATTAAATATATTATTTATTATATTATAAATATATTATTTAATTTTATTATATATTAATTAATATTTAATAAATTGTATATATAACCACAACATAGCTAAAATAATTGTATCATTAATTTCTATTAGTTCACTGAAAGGAAAAGTTAGTGCTTATATTGTTTGATCAATTTTGCATGACTATAGCTAGTAATCTGAGCAACTACTTTGAGGATAGCAATATGCAATATAATAACCATTGTTAGTATCCTATCACATTGTTTTGAGATTCTGTATCATTTTTATTGTCTTTTACTCTCTTTAAAAAAATAACATAAAAACATCTTCTGTAAAGAGCAAGGAGTGAATACTCTAGATTTTATGGACCATACTCAATGCTTCATCAGAACACAAAAGTTATATATAAAAATAAGTAGTTGTATGTATCTCCCCAAAAGACCTTTCATTTACAAGACAGTGTTAGTTTTATGAGCCATAGTTTGCTTACCCCTGAATTAAAAATTCAAAAACATTATATTTTCAAATTAATTTAAAGATCACCTAGGCTATAACTTAAATCGCTTATTCTACTAATATTAAATAATGTCCTACAAATTATTGTCGTATGTAAGTCCTGATGTCCACCTGTCTTTTGATCTGCTCAAATAAGAATTGAAATATACCCATGTTTAGCCTTTTTCTTTCTCATGATGGCTAGCAGCAAAAGAAACAGAATGAAAAATCGAGCTCTCTCTGAAAATCACTCTTTTTACTGATTTGTTTGATTCCCTATATATCCATCAAAATGAAATCTCCAAGTAGCTTCAACTATGTATTCCATTTTTATGTTGTGAAAATCATATCAAGGGATAAACTTGGAGTAATCTTTCAACAGCAGTTGATGCTCATACCTGACTTTAAGAGATGACTCATAAAGGATGTTTAGTGCTTCAGTGCGTGGCACTGTGTGAATTAGCTTAGCATTGGGCAAGGGCTTCGGTGTTTGCAGGAAAATATCACTTTAATCACTATCAAATCATTTAGGGTGCAATTTCATGCTCCTGGGACATAACTGAACACTCTCTTAAAATATTTTCTAATGAATTGGCCGTGTGAATAAAAAACAAAATCCAAATATCAGTCTTCACATCAAAATCCTGATTACATCTATAGCTATTAGCAGAACAGGATTCTAAATAAAATTTAAGAATGCATTAGTGACATTGTAATACCCGAGTTCCTCATCACTGACCTTTAGCTGC
>PVKA01042668.1:6414-17366 GCA_004027165.1 Ctenomys sociabilis | reverse complement strand
GGAGGGGAGGGGAGCAGAGGCAGCCTAAAATGAATCAGATGCTAGGCATCACACCTTCTCCACGGTATCCAGCCTGAGTTGGAAACCTCTGGCAGAAGAGAAGAATCAAAATTTGTGAAAATACAAACAACAAATTTGCAGTATTTCCAAACTGATTTTAAGGCTAAATATTTTATAAACATTATCAGAGAAATAATGCATTGATTAATATATATTTGTATATGTATACATACACACATATATACACATATACAGATTCCTCCCTAAAAACATGTAGAAACCCCCACACACACATCGTTTTCAGGCTTCTGTAGAAATATAAATAATAGTAATTTAATCCTAGTCAAAACATTCTTAAAGCACTCTTTGCATCATTTGAAATGTATAATCACCCAAAGCGTGATGTCGGTCACACAAAGATTCCAAAGTAGAATCTTTTCATTGGCACCATCCCAACTTGACATGAGATATTATTTTCAATCCAAAATCACAAAGGTGAGTTACATCTCCCAGCGCGCAAAGCTGCACAGCATGCTTCTGTTAGCCCTCACGACTTTCCTGGGGCTGGGGGCCTGCTTAGGCTTCGAGTTTGCATCTCAGTTCCTGAGTTTAGTCTCCTCACCAGATCAAGGCGTGCGTTACTGCGATGGGTGTAGGAAGACCCAGGAGTGCTCGGGTGCAGATGTCCTGTGTGTGCATTAATGATTTACATTAGATACAGAAATGAGTTGTGATTGTTATGGCCAGAAATTATTTTTCCTTCTGTTTAATATTTAGGCCATGTCTCCTCTGGCATCAGAGCCCGATATCTCTCTCCTACTTCACACTTTCCATAAGCCTTCTGGTTTCACAGCAGACACATTATAAATCTTCTCCTTTTAAGTGTCCCACATATGTTTCATTAAAAGTGTCTGTTTCTCTGATCAGCTTTATGTTTTTAATGTGAAAAAAATAATAATAACGTTGTTGCCCAGCACTTGAGTACGCGGGGGCCCCAAGTGAAGAGCAATTGTACAGAGGGCACCCGAGGCTCCAGAGGGGACCCTGAGTCCTGCCCAGCATGGCCCTGCTCCCACAATGCCTTCATTAGCATCCGTGAAATGAGATAAGAACCAGTCCCGGCATGTCCGTTTGCTAGCGCGGCCATAACAAAGCACTGGCTGGCTTAAACAGAAATTTACTGTCTTCAGGATCAAGATGTCAACAGGACTGATTTTTGCTATGATCGCTGTCCTTGACTTGTGGCTGGCTGGCTGGCTTCTCCCCATGTCTTCACTCAGTCTTCCCTCTGCTTGTGTCTCTGTCCTAACTTCCCCTCTCTTGGCAAGGCCTCAGCTGTGCTGGGCCGGGGCTCAACCTAACACCCTCGCTTAAATTCTCCTCCTCTCTCAACCCTACCTCCAAATGCAATCCCTTGCTGATGTGCTGCAACGCACGACATTTGGGGGACTGTGATTAGTACATCACAACCAGGTATTCATGGTGCTCTGGCAAAATATATGAGAAAGGAGGAGGAAACAGGCTACCAGGAGGGGCAGTCAGCAAGGAAGGGGACATTTCCTCGGGGCTGCCCCTCTGCTAAGCTTGACTCATCCGCACAGAGGGCTGGGCACCACACTTCCGTGGGCAAGCTAAGCCGTGCCAGGAGGGCAGGGTGAGCTCTGAGTCATGGGTGAAGGCCTATAGCAGCCCGTTTCTCAGCAGGGGGAATGATGCAGTGTGTGATAAGACTGCTAATTTCCTCTCTTCCTCTTCCTCCTCCTCCTCCCACTCCTCTTCTTTCCTCTTCCTCCTCCAGGCCATCATTGCTAGTGGTGAACTCAAAATAATTTCAGAGAAACCACCACTTACTTGTAGCCCTTGCCCCCAGGGGCCAAATGACTAACCTTCCTTTAGGGCCCAAGAAGCATAATTTTTTCTAAATAAAAGGTCATGCCATTAAAGCGCTCTGTCCCTCCTCCAATGTGATTCTCCTCCAAGGCTGAGAAGACACTACACATCAGGATTCCTAGGATTCCAGTTACCACGAGGTCTTTATTCTCTGTTGTCATTTGCATATTCCTTCCCAAACCATATAGCTCCACAGTTGCTGCCCTGAGTGCCAGCAACTCAGCAACAATTTCACACCCAGAACTGGTCTGTGTTCAGATCAAACCACTGGATTTTTGGAGTCTGTGTAGGGCTCATTTGTTAATTTGATTCTTCTCCCTTTGTCTAGCTCTAAAGTACATTCTGGTTTTACTTTTAGTTTGAAAGTGTACTCAAGAGGGCTAGCCAAATAGCTCGGTGGATTAAAGAGTCTACAAGCGGCCCAGGGGCCCAGGGTTCGATCCCCAGAACTGCTGTGACAGTCCCGCCCCCAGGGCATTCTGAGATGGTGATTGAGACTGGGAGTGGTGGTGTACACCTGTAATCCCGGCTCTTAGAAGGCTGTAAACAGAATCACTAGTAGTCCAATCTAGTAGTGCGATCCTGAACACCCTGTAGACCCTTCCCTAAAAAATACAGAAAAAAAGAAAGTGCATTCAAGCATTCAGGAAAACAAATAGCATGTTATCACACTTCACAGAAAAATGCAGGTGCCCGCCTTAACGTAATAGCAAAGGAATCATAGAGCAAAGGAGCACAGCTCCCAGCCACGGATTCACAGCTCTCTGTTCCAAAGGTTTGCATGCTTGAGATCAGAACCTGCACCTTTTCTGCCAGAAGGGTGAACAGCTGGCACATGGAGAGCAGTGCATGCCCCTCTTGCTATTTACTTCTCACATTGCTGTTGATACAAAGACATACTTCCCTTCTTTCCCTCTGTAAACACAGTTATCATAACTAATATTATGAAGTCTGCCCTTCTACCCATTAACTTACATCATTGCAAACAAAGGGAAACTATGCATCTCAAGACTCCCAGAGCAGAGTCTTACTGGGAAACTACTCTTACTGACAGTCTCACAACAGCTACACAGAACAAGGCCAAGCTGGCCCCCCAGCCCCAGAAAAGGAGGCTGCACAAAATCGGTGCAGTCAGTGAGGTATGGAGCCCCTGGAAGGAGGGATGGGCTAAGCAATGTGGTATTATATTGTACAAAATTTCTGTAAATAATAAAAAAGTTATTTATAAGGCAGTGAGTTCTAGTCCATCACTTTACAAAACTTTATCTTCACCTTCCTGTTCCATTGTCTCCTGTTGCTGTCATAGCCCCGGATCTCCTTGGTGACTGAAAGGGGATTTAACACCAACCAGCCCGATGAAAGTGATTAAGGCATTTAACCTTTCTATCTTGCATTTATAAACCAGGAGCAATAATGTCTTAGGGCGTTGCCTAAAAATTAAACAATTTTAATAACTGCCATTTACTGACCCCCTCATATGTAGTAAGTATCTGCCAAGGGCTTTCCTGTGATTGTTTCTCTGTTCTCTTCATTCTTTTGCTCAACTTACTCCACAGATTTCTGTTACCCAAGTAGAGAATAGTCATGGAATCAGGGGTAATCAGAGAAAGGTCATGGATATTATCCTTAAAAAAAAAAGAATATACTGGGGTCAGGGAGATAGCTCAGGAGAATAAGTGCTTGCCTGGCAGGCACAAGGGCATGAGTTCAACTCCTGGTTCCATCAAAAAAAAAGAAAGAAAATGCTAAAAGACAAGACTGTGTAATAGGAATAAAATTATGAACATAAAAAGAGCAAACTAAGACAATAAAAATTAGAATATAATGATAAATTCAGGAACAGCAAGGGGGATTGCAACAAAGATTAAAACTGCCAAAATTAATACATCCACTCAGACCACCGAGATGCTAAATTTAAAGCTGGAGAACATTGAACAGACTAAGATGTGGCATAAAAGGGCTGGTGGGCTGCTGCTTGGCCCCGAAGACCCGCCACACCTGACCCAGTAATGCTAGGGAGAGAGTTGAAACATTTTCCTGGAATTGGGATGAAAACTTATATATGAGAATTGTTTTAGATTTGATCTTTATTCTAGTCTTACATAACCAGAAAACATACACAGAAACAAGGAAATTAATGAAGATAAATCTATAGAGTACTTCTTTAAAAAAAAAAATGTGTTTAGTACAGAGTCTACAGGATCTCATTGCACAGATTATATTCTTAGTTGCAGTGATTCTCCAAGGTGCTGGGATTGCAGGTGTGCACCACCACACCCAGTCTCAGTTGCCTTCTTAGCAAGCTCTGGGGCAGGGCTGACAAGCCCTGGGATCAAGTACCGGTCCCTATATCTGTCTAAACAGGTGCTTTAATCTGCTGAGCTATCTGGCCAACCCTTATAGAATATTTATTGACTCTAAGAAAAGACTTGAACATTTGTAAGCATAGTGGAGCATACCTATATCACTAGCACTGGGAGGCTGAGGTAGGAGGACTGCCATGAGTTCAAGACCAGTCTGGGCTACCCAGCAAGTTCAAATCTAGCCTAAACTACAAAGCAATACTCTCTTTCTCTCTCTCTCTCAAAAAAAAAGACTTGAATAGCTAAATAAGTCACAATATTATAAAAAGTTATGAATAGATAAGAATATTACACTTGTTGCTGAATTTTTTATTATAAGGACATAAAAGCATTCTATAAAAAAAGTGGGCAGAAAAAATTGCCTGAGAAAACACAAAAACCAGAGTAAGTAAGTTAACCTGTTTACAGGACTGAATGCAAGAGGGCAAGGAAGTGATATCTGGATAATTTCGAGGTTGAAAGATGATGAGTATGAATTTTAAAAGAAGTCAAGTTATGATTTTGTTATAATAGCAACTTAATTACATCATGCACCAGTACAAATTCCTTACGATGAATGTGATCACTATCTGTACCAAAAATGTACCAATCAAAATCATTTGCTTTGGGAAAAAATAATAGCAATTTAAGTCAGCAAACTATGTGAGACACACAGAAGCTCAGGAAAATAGAACTATTGTCCTCACCCAGAGAAATACATTTTATTTATTTATAAAGCTGAAAAGAAGAGAGGTTTAAGGGGGTCCATTTGTGCCTTTGCGGGCGGACACAGATAGACAAGAGTGCTATCTGGGAGGAGCAAGGGCTGAGACTGCGGGGAGCTTGACCTTGAACATTCCAGAGTAGAACTGCCATCATATTGCTACCGTCAATGAATTACTCTGTCTGGAGCATTGTATAACACCCTGAGCAAACTAAGAAGTGGTATAAAAGGTCTAGCTGGCCACAGAGACCTGCAAGCGTGACCCCTTGCAGCAGTAAGGCAAGGGGCAGCTTCTCCATGCTGGCTTCGGGGCTCTCAGGATGACTCAGGTGCGAGCTGCGCAGGGCTATGCTAGCACCTCTGTGCCCAGCCACTCTGGGATCCGCGGCAGCTCTCTGTTTATGTCAGTTTTTTTTCATTTTATTGAAGTACAAATATCAATGAAACAGTTTTAAGACACCTTAACAGGACAGATTCGATAAATTAATACATTGCAAACTGTTTTCATAATGTTTTGGTATTGTACAAGGTGCATACATGATATTATACTTTCAGACATTATTATAGCAGATGTCTCCTATCAATAAATTAAGAGAGTGTAGCTATTTACTTATCTTATTTTTTATACCTGAATTATATCAAAGATTCAATAATTAATACTTTCTACCTTGTTATTTTCCTAGTGGTTGTCCATAGTACTAGAAACTGACATAATATCCTGTCCAACCACCATTAGTGCAAATTTACCTCATAGTATTATGTAGGAGCACAGTGTTATCTATCCCAACTGTACTGTCCATACACACACACATATCATGATTCTTCCTTTCTATGCCCCTTCCTTTGTCTAGACCTGTCAAAGATGGGCACTCCATTGTCATTCAACCAATTTAGGTGCCTGAACTCAACAATACAATCCAACACATCCAGCATTCCACAATAATAGTGAGTTATCTGAAGAAGTTATCAACCGTAGCCATTTACATCTCAACTTATTATTATGGCCCCCTTGTGTACACCTCATTTTTATACTTTTCTGCTGGATGGTTAAGACCAAGATAAAGCAAGACCTATATAACAAAAAATGTAGCTTTTGTTTCTGATGAGGTCAGTGAAGTCCCCTCAGGGTTTATCTTGTAATCCTGTACCTTATTCTTTAGATCCTTTGCCTGTGTCATCCATGTGGATGAGTCATGACCAATGCTTGACCAGTTTGCTCTCTGTGAGAGCCTGAAAGAAAGTCTTGTCTTCATGTGACTCTCCCCAGGCACGCTATAGAACTTCTATCTCTTTCCTCTGTGTCTCCATAATCTCCTTGTTCAGAAAATTTGGAGCTCAACTGAGTTTCATGATGTTACAGTACAGGTTCTCCTATGTCCTGAGTCTTCACTGACCTTGAAAGGCTAGGGCCAAAATGTTGGCTGGCCTTGTGGCTCTTCTATTTCTCCAGCTCTGACTTGTGAACTTAGGTTGTTAACCATCCAGAAGAAAAGCTGATTAGTATCCTGCAGCATATGCCATTCACTTTACCCTATCTGACTCAATTGTTTTTAGTTGTTGTTGTATATTTCTATTTGTATTTCTTCTTTTCACTTCTTATACTAGGGAGATTATATGATATTTACACATGTGTATCTGGTTTATTTCACTTATGAGTATATGTTCAAGTGGCAACCACTTCAATATAAATGTTTCAAGCTTATCATTCTTAATAACTGAGTAATACTCCATTATATAGAAATACCACCTCTTTTTCAACCATTCCTCATGTGATGAACATTTTACATAACTCTGAGAAAAAAAAAGTTTTCAGCTGTTAAAAGAGGGTTAGGGTTAAAAACTATATAAGCATAAAAAGATCAGAGTTTGTTGTAGTTGTTGTCATTGTCTTACTGAGGCAGGGTCTCCATGCAGTTCCACTTGGCCCTGAGCTCACTTTGTATCCCAGGCTAGTCTCCAATTTGCGATTCTCCTGCCCCAGCTTCCCGAGCACTGAGATTAGACATCTGCCACCACGCTCAGCTACCACAGATTTTTAAAACTCTGAGTTTTAAAGCCAACTGTACTACTTACCAACCGTATGACCTTGGGCAAATTATCAATCTCTATCACCTTTGAAGTGGTCAGTTTTAAAATCTCACCACCTACCTTACAGGTTCTTCTCAGGACAAACCCAAGTGAGATGTGACAGAAATTCTTGATGTGCTATTTTAGTTCACTGAAGGTTTACAAAGAAACTGCATCATCATTTACATTCTGTTTGGAGTCTGGGCTCTCTCAAAGGCTATGTATTCAAACGCTGCAAAAAAAAAAAAAAAATAGCTTTGAAGGAAAAGTTTGCCACGTGGGGCTGGATCTCCCTGCCTTATACCTTGTAACACATACAGAGAATGTTACTTGGGGTGAACAGAGGTATGTACTGTGGCGCAGCAGCCCCAGCCCTCGGGCCTCAGCCAGGCACCCAGAGGGATTAGGAAGTAAATGTATTGATCCGTGTATAACCCATTCATCACACACCAGTGGAGAAGTTCAATCAAGATCCCATTTTGGCACACAATGTAGTTATGTTCTCAATTTTGCCACGTGAGAAGCATCCCTCAGAAAGCTCTGCTCACTTGGCTTTCTTGTCATGTCTTCCAGAATGTGAATAAACTCCATCATCTCCAAATGAATTTCCCCTTGTGCAGCTAGGGCTACCAAGCACATCACATTCCTGCATCTCAGCCAAACCTACTCATCCCCAGGTCACACCCCGTCCCCCAGCTCAGCACCACGCAATCACAGCATCCCCTGTGTCCAGGGGTGCATCTAATTCAATCTCAACCGCTTCTGGAAAAAGAACATCTTTTAAGAGTTTACAACTCCAGGAGAGATGTTTGTGCACTGGGAAAGGAGAAGAAGGGGCATAAATTGTATCCACACTGTAATCCCAGACTGTAAAGAACCATGCAGTGAAAACAATATGTGGAAAGTAAATACTCCACTAGGTTGGCAGTTTTCTATGCACAATAAATGATCTTTTCTGCCTCTCTGTATTTTTGAAATATTTTAGGAGGAATAATATTGCATATTTTGCACGAGTATAATTTACATAACAGACACAAATCTCGAATACGTGCCTCTGTGACTGTGTGCATCTGTGCAGGCCCAGGTGACTGCTACCCAGCTAGCAAGCATTTCTGTACCCCAGTCTTCTCGGGCTCCGTCCCAGACCATGAGCCCTCCTAAAACTAACCATTATCTTGACCTTCATTACCATAGATTGATGACATTGGTAGAGAAAAACAAACTTTATGTTTTAAATTAAAAAACAGCTTAAACACAGAATTACTCAGTTTAGCACAGAGACGTGCTTTTGCTTAAAGCACTGACTGATCATTATGATTATTTGGTGCCTGAA
The DNA here is from genome assembly GCA_004027165.1 of Ctenomys sociabilis. Taxonomy (NCBI): domain Eukaryota; kingdom Metazoa; phylum Chordata; class Mammalia; order Rodentia; family Ctenomyidae; genus Ctenomys; species Ctenomys sociabilis. The sequence goes on along the minus strand of PVKA01042668.1, from coordinate 9,010 downwards.
AAACAGATCTTCTGGAAAAGGATCCTCAGAAGGGAGAAATAATCCACATGAGTTGAAGGTGACCTTCAGTGACACTGCAGGTTTGGTTCAAAATAGCAAGCTTTGCCCTATTTGGTACATGCAAAAACCTACAATTCCTATGAACTTGCTGAGTTTTCAGTTCCTCCAGACAGATCTACATGCCCTGAGTCCCCTTTATGACTTCTGATAGTTATCAATACTTAGTGAGCAGAACTAGTTTGCTTCGATACCTTTTTGCTAAATGTTTGCATTGATCTATCACCTTTCTCACCCAGGCAAAGCCTGAAAATGTTAAAAGAAAAAGAATTTTCTAAATTTCCCTGAAGGATCCCAGGGAGATATAAATGTGTCCCCTCTGAATGAATATGACACTATTTCACCTTTTCCAGAGAGTTCAGTTTCTGTAACTTCCTGTCAGCCCTGCACAGTGTCACAGAAAGCCTTCTTTTGTGTAATCAAGTTCACTATCGAATAGACTTTCTTTTTGTCAGCATCTCCAAAATGCAGACAACTATACACCTTGGTCTACCTGCAAGCAAGTGTCAAACTTTCCCATCTGACATCATTTATTAAGTTTAAATAATATATTCCTCTGACTTTTCCATATGGAAGTGATTTGGTTGAACTTCAAACATTTTAGGCTGCCTGTCATCACCCCAGCTTCTCCACATGTGGTGAAGTGTGGACAAGAGCCGCAAAGTGGATCTGAGCCACGCTCGTGTGGAAGAGGGGAGGGGTCCCACTGACGCACAGGATGCGCGCAGCTCCGCTCTCCCACGCAGCCAGAGTCCTCTCCTGATGGCTCGGTCTCACTCACTGATCTGTGCTCTGCTGCCAGATTTCTTCTTCTCTACACTGAACATTTGCTTTTCTTGACATTGTTATTTCTGGAGTCTCAACATCCTCCCTCAAACCCTGCTAGATCCCCTGAGGGGCTTCTCTTCCCTTTCCCTTGTCTCATGGTAGCTTCCTTTTCCTAAACATGTTTTGGCCAACATTTCTGTTCTTCTGTTTTTCAAATCTGGCTCCCTAACCCTGTTGAGCACATCCTCCCTCGCCCCCCCCTTCAATCACTGATAGATCTTCCAAGCTGTGTCCCTACCTCATACTACATGCCGCTTTCTAAAAGTAAATCTCAAAACCACATGCAGAAATCAGCTCTCCCTTAACTTACCAGTGACTGTTCAAACAATACTATTTAATGTCCCAAATTCCTCCTCAGCCTGTACTTGGTATATTATTATATAGACCTTTACCATGGAGAAATGGTGGCTCTACATTTATGCTTTAGGCATCTGGCCTTGCCCTACAGAATATCCTACCCTCATCGCTGACCCTAGACAGTTTTAGTAAATTTTCCTAATCTAGGCAAAGATTTTATGATATTCTGCCATGAAAAGAGGCAGTTTTAAAGGCAAAACCAAAGTGGTTTCAATTCCCAGTCAAGTAACAACTTCCCTGGAAACAATTTTCTTATCTCAAATGAAGATGATAAAAATGACTTCCCAAGACAATTGCTGAGCAAAATGAAGAAATATTCCCTGAATAAGGTAACTTTTGACAGACCAAATGTTTCAAATTCTGGAACCATTCCTTCCTCTGATCTTCTGTAAAGCCGTAATGCTGGTGAGCACAGACACATGTACACAAGCACACGCACATACACACACACACACAAACACTCACACTCATACACTCACTTATGATCAACTTCATTCTGAGGACAACACCAAATTAAGCTGAAAAATCACTTCTTACCCCTTTTCTCAAAGCAGCCACCACTGATGAACTCTTTCCCCTCCCCCACAGTCTGCAGCCAGGCTCCCTCACAAACTTAGATTTATGTAGCCTCCCTCTGTTACCACTGATAAGATGCCACCATGTGTTTTGGTCACTTCTTGACTTAACAAATGTACCTGCTGTCCAGATGGCCTCTCCTCCCTCTGTGCTTCTCAAGTCTAGTCAATATCAGAAGCCACTGCCAAGATTCTTTCCCTCTGGTCATTCTAAACCTGGAGCAAGTCCCTGCTGTTGCTTTTGTATTCATATTTCTCAGAATCCAACATATCTGTTAGCAGAAGTGAAAGGAAAGCGCCCCCCAAACATGTCCAAATACTTCTCTTGTTCTAAAATTTTCTTTTGGGTGGGGGGTGGGGAGATGGCTCAGTGGAAAAAGTGCTTCCCCAGCAAGTGCAAGGGCCTGAGTTCAATCCCCAGTTCCACAAAAAATAAAATAAAATTTTCTCTTTTTCAGATGCGTGCTTTTACTTCTTCCAATTTTTTTTCTTTCCTCTGGTGTTTCATCATCCATAGTCTAAATTTTTATTTCCTATTTTAAAAGTACTCTTATTTTTTTTCCTTGCTTATTAATAGTCATTCTTTTTTTTCCATTTATTTTTATTTTATTGAAATACAAATGTCAATCAGACAGTTTCAAAACACCATAACCATACAGAGTCGATGAAATAATACATTGCAAACTGTTTTCATAACGTTTTGGTATTGTACAAGGTGCATACATGATATTATATTTACAGGTTTTTATATAGCTGAATTATATCAAAGATTCAATAAT
>PVKA01042667.1:0-17253 GCA_004027165.1 Ctenomys sociabilis | reverse complement strand
AAGTATAAAAATGAAGTATACATCGTGAGCCCATAATATTAAGCTGAGCTGTGAATGGATATGGTCGACAATTTCTTTGAATAACTCCCTATGGTTGCAGAATGCTGGACTGTGTTGGATTGTGGTGTCGAGTTCAAGCACCTAAGGTAGTTGAATGTCAATGGAGTGCCCACTTTTGACAGGTGTAGACAAAGGAAGGTTTGTAGAAAGAAAAAATCATGATGTGTGTGTATAGACAGTATAGTTGGGATAGATAATGCTGGGCTTCTACATAATTCTATGATAGGCAAGATCTGCACTAATGGTGGTTGGACAGGATATTATGTCGGCTTTTAGTGCTATGGTCATCCACTAGGTAAATAATTATTGAATTTTGGATATAATTCAGCTATAAAAAACCTGTAAATATATTATCATGTATGCACCTTGTACAATACCAAAACGTTATGAAAACAGTTTGTAATGTATTAATTCATGGACTCTGTATGGTTAAGGTGTTTTGAAACTGTCTGATTGACATTTGTATTTTAATAAAATAAAAATAAATGACAAAAAAAAAAAAACAAACAAAAAACATCTTACCAACTGAAAGACTGATCTTAGGAATTGTGCCTAGGAATGGAATTCTTAGTTTTGACACAGAGAGCAGAGGAAGTGTACTTGGCCTCATGCATACTTAGCATGCACACTGTAGTAAGTCACAACTCCATTCCTAGAATATGAACTTAATTTGTCTGTCTTAAATTCTTAATTTGATAGCTCACCTATTACCACACAGACCCAACATTTGTGTAAAAATCTAGCACAAATTAGAATTACAGATCTTTATTTGAAAATCTTGTCTGCCAATTTAGTGTTTTCTACCAACTTGTGGAGCAGAAACTTTCACAGGCTTCACAATCTTCTGCTTAGGTGCTGCCTTGTGGGAGCCTTAGCAGCAGCCATTGTAGTCTTTTTAAAGATGCTTGCTTAGTCTTTTTTGCTTCTTTGGCAGCCCTGATAGCTTGTTATCTTTTGGCCTTTCTAACTTCTGGTTTCTGATTCCTCTTGGCCATTATGTCAGCAAGAGATGCACCAGTGATGGCCCTCTGAAATTTGCTTGTCGTGTTCTTTTCTTTTGAATTTCTTCTGACTGTCCCTTTTTGTGCTTTGTTCTGTAGAGGACAGTCCAGTTTATTTGCTGAGGATTTCTCTTGGAAAGGAATGCAGACTTGCATTTTGAATTCAGAAACTGGAACACCTTCCCATCCATCCTGGCTTAGTACTACCGTGTCCCGGGTAGATCTTGTATCTGCTGAAGCTGCACAGCTCGGCCTTCATGGTGGCAGCTGGCAGTCAAGGTGGAAGATGGCGAAAAGCTACAATATTTCATTGTGTGCACATGCTGTATTTTATTTATTCTGAAGTAAATGAACACTGATGCAGTTTCTTTTGGCTGTTATGAGACATTAATACTAATGTCTAATGCAGACATATATTTATTTTTCTTGGCTTTACACTGAAGGGCAGAATTACTGAGTCAAATTGTACCTCTGTTATTTTACATTTTGAGGAACTGCTAGTCTATTTTCCCACAGTCAAAGTATATATATATATATATATATATATATATATATATATATATATATATATATATATATACTTCAGTGATACGATTTCACTGAAATGCTTTGTGCTAGTTGAATAAGTTAGTGATACATGATTTCATTTATGTAAAATTTACAAAAGAGAAAAATATATAGAAACTAGATTTGTATTTCTGGTTGTGTTGTGAAAGGAGTTAATGTATTAAATCCTGGTTCTGCAGGATTTTATATTCCCATCATTAGTATGTGTGTGTGCACATGTTCGTGGGTGCATGTGTGTGTGCATGTGTTTGTGTGTGTGTGTGTGTGTGTGTGTGTGTGTGTATTAGAGCTAGCATGGTGGGTACAGTTGTATGCTTTCATTAAAATTATTTATAGTTTCCTTTAATGGGTAGAATTTTCACCCTGACTATATATACCTGTGAACTAAGCAACTAGACTGAGGATAGCAATGTGAAACACTAAAACAATGCTTGAAACACCCATCGTTTTGATCTTCTAAATGCGTACTGCTTCTAATGTCATATCAATTATTGTTGTACTCTCTTTAAAGCAAATGTTTGTAGAAAAACTGTAATAAAAGAAAACAAGTCATAGGATTGTCCTGCTATAATGTTGTATATGGTTTCATTTCTAAATTACTGTGTAAAATGTTATACAGGGATTTAAAGATTAGAATATCCATGCTTGTTGGCAAATCATTTGACAGTGATGTTAATATGCCTCTGTTACAGGGTAATAATATCATTAAGCTTCTCTTCTAGAGGGTTAACAACTTAAGTTTGCAGACCAAAAATTAGAGAAGAAGAAAGGCTACAAGGATAGCCAATATTTTACCGCTAGCTCTTGAAGATCAGTGAGGACTCAGGACATAAGATAACCTGTGCTGTGACATCTTGTAATTCAGTAGCGTCCCAAATTTTGCCATGGAGAAAGTGATTGATGATGTATAGTGTACCTAAGGAGAGTCACATAGAGAGAAAAATTTCTCTCAGACTTTTACAGAGAGCAAATTGGTCAAGCAATCGTCGTGACTCATCCACATGGCTGACACTGACAAAATATCTGACCTTGTCAGATATAAAAGTTACATTTTTACTTCTATAGGTTTTGCTTTAACTTGGTGTTAACCATCCAGTAGAAAATAAGTGCAACTGCAAGGTATAAAAAATAAAGCTATATTAATATGCTGGGTTGCAAAAGGCTCAAGTCAACAACTTCTGACAATTGCCAGTTGTGCTGATAACCCACTACTATTATGTACTTTGGGCTATATTAGGTTATTTTGCTGAATTCAAGTACCTACAATATTTGTACTGGCATCAAGTATGAAAAGGTCCTTTAAAGACTTCTCCAAATACAGCTTCTCTAACAACAATGGAATACCCATCTCTGACAAAGCAAAACAAAAGGGGGACATAAATAAAGGACCATTTTGTAGTGGAAAAAATATATATGTATATACAAAACAGGATAGATGTACACCTACCTTCTATTAGTTCAGTGAGAAGAAAGGTTTGTACTAATATTGGTTAGACAAGGTGTCATGTCTGTATCTTGTCCTCTGATTAACTATGAAGACAACAATATGCAATGTATTAATTATTGTAGCTGTCCTACTAGCATGTTTTAAAACTGTTTCATTGCTATTTTTCTCATTAAAATGAATAAAAAAATAAAAGCCCCAAAAAACAGTCCCCCAAAATATTTACAGTTTTCTGATATCTAAAGATATTAATATCTTATTGTCTATTAGTTGTTCATATTATTTTATGTTACTTGTATAAGTAACTATTAAGACCCTTTTACCCATTTAAAAATTGTGTTGTCTGGGTGGGGAGTATTCTTATATATGATTTGCAAATATTTTCTCGTATGTTGTATGCTGGTTTCTTTAAAATTATGATGTGTTTTACAGCACAAAAGTTTTCAATTTTGACAGATCCATCTTTCTCTTTTGTTACTTGGGAAGTTTGTATCACATTTAAGAAGCCATTGCCTGCCATTTTACAATGTAGACACATATTAAAACATTATGATCAAAACATTGGCTATCCTCATGTTTTTCTCTAAATTTTTTTGTCTGCAAACTTAAGTTGTTTACCTTCCAGAAGAGAAGCTTAATAATATTATTACTCTAAAGGCTCAAGTCATCAACTTCTGACATTGGCAATCATGCAAATAACCCACTACTGTTACAGATTACTGGACTATATTGGATTACTTTACTGAATTCATGCATCTATGGCAATGGAATACCCATCTCTGACAAAAGTAAACAAAAAAGGGAGGTATAAATGAAGGACCATTCTGTAGTGAAAAAATATACGTATCTGTATCTACAAAATAGAATAGATATACAGCTACTTTCTCTTAGTTCAATGAGAAAGTTTTGAGCTAATAGTGTTTAGACAAGAAATAATGTGTGTATCTTGTACTATGAATAACTATAAAAATGCAATATATTAATTATTGTAACTATCTTATTAACCTGTTTTGAAACTGTTTCTTTGCTATTTCTTTTTCAATAAAATTAATATAAAATTATGTTACCTACCATGCACATATATAATTTTTATTTCTAAATTAACAAATAATTTTGTAAAGAAACCTTGCTTACTCTTAAGATGTTAGCACTCATTTTCTTCGAAGAGCTTTCCACTCTTGGCTTGTATGTTAGTTTTGTGGTCTGACTCAATTTGGTTCATTAGTGTGCACCATATAAATAATAAGTTCAACTTACTACTTTTAGATGTGGATAGCAATGTTTTACAGCACCATTTATTGAAAGAGTATTCTTTTCTCATTAAATTGTCTTAGTGCAATTGTCTTATATCATTATACTGAAAAATATGAGAATTTATTTCTGGAATCTGAAATCTGTATTCATTTATCTGTATGTCTATACTTATACTGGTCCTTTTTTCTTGGTCATTATAGATTTGCATAAGTTCTCAGTTCTCAGAACAGAAAATATGAGTCTTCCAATTTCTCCTTTTTTTTTAAGATTGTTTTACTACTCTGGGTCTCAGGGATACTACATGTGTTTTAGAGTAAGTTTGTCCCTTTCTGTGGAAGTTTAGCAGAAGTTGTATTGATTCTGAAATCAATTTGGGAAGAATTGGAACCTTACTGTTATTGGGCCTTTTAATTCATGCCAGTGAGATTTTTAAAAATTATATTTATATTTTTAAATGTATCTAGCACAGAGTCTATAGGATCTCAGTACACAGATCATATTTGTAGTGATCCTCCTGTTTTCAGCCTTCTAAGCTCTGAGATTATAGGTGCACGCCACTATGCCCCGTCTTAGTCACCATCTCAGAGAGCCCTCAAGGGCGGAACCTGGCAAGATCAAACCCTGGTCCCTGCACCTGCCAAAGCAGGTGCTTTAGTCTTCTGAGCTATCTGGCCAGCCCATAGGATGTTTTTTATTTAGATTTTTTTCAATTTTGTTTTATACTTCTCAGGATATACACTTTGTACATCTTTTGTTCATTTTATTAGAGTATTTCATTCCTTTGTGTGCAGTTTATTGGAAAGTAATGGTTTTCATGGATACTTCATACTATTTATACAATGTATTTTAAATTTTTTAAGAATTTACTTTTGGGGCTGGGGAGATAGCTCAGTGGAATAAGTGCTTCCATGGCAAGGAAGTATAAGGGCCTGAATTCAATCTCTGGGTCCGCAAAAAAAGAAAAAATAATATTTTACTTTTACTTGAAATTCTTATAAAATAATTTGGGAAAGCCTAATGGAAAAGCAATGAATCCTACTGTTGCTGTATGTATAAATCAATAAGTTTTTTTGTAAACAGCAAGTGAAAAACAAAAAGTTAAAGCAAAAATCCTCTAAATGATGTGACACATTTTTTTGATTGTTTTCTTTTTTTTTTCTCTTTTTTTTTTTTTTTTTTTTTTTTTTTTTTTTTTTTTTTTTTTTTTTTTGGTGGAACCAGGGATTGAACCCAGCCCCTTGTGCTTTCCAGGAAAGCGCTTATTGTACTGAGCCATCTCCCAGGCCCCGTGACACATTTATTTTTATTTTTATTTTTATTGTATTTAGGGAAGGGTCTACAGGGTGTTCAGGGTCTCACTATTAGATGGGACTCTGAGCGATCTGCTTGTTTACAGCCTCCCAAGAGCTGGGATTACAAGTGTGGGCCACCATGCCCAGTCTCAATTGCTGTCTCAGTGTGCCCCTGGGGCAACCCCCTCAACCCTGCTCTTTGGCCAGGCCATGTGACACATTTTTTAAAAGAAGGAAAGTTTTTTTTTTTTTTTTTTTTTTTTTTATTAGAACTAGAGAGAAAGCCCTAATCTTTGGCATTATCTGATCCTTATTGCTTAGATATGTCATTTACCCATGTTTCTGCTTACTATATAGTACAATGGGCAGGAAGTGCCTCGGCCTCCAGCCGGATTGTGAGGGGGGCGGGGGAGGGAGTCCGCCTGCCTCACCTCGCCTGGAGGTCGTCTCAGTGGAGCACTTTAAGCAGCATGTCTACCCGCAGAGAAAGCCCGTGGTATTGAGAGGACTTGATCTGGGGCCGTGTACCAGCAAGTGGACAGTAGACTACCTAAACCACATTGGAGGGACGAGAGAGGTGAAGGTTCTTGTTGCCGCCGTTGCACAGATGGACTTCATTAGTAAGAACTTTGTGTGTAGAACTTTACCTTAACAAGTTGGTCCAGAGGGCAGCTGGAGAAAAGCATGAGGAATTCTTTATTTCAGAGAATGAGAAATGCTACTTACAATTACTTGGAGATGATCCTTGAAAGGATGTTGCAGGTATCAGAAAGCAGTTTCCTTTGTTAGAAGACGATGTTAAGTTTCCAAAATTCTTCGAGGAGGAGCAGTTCTTCTCTAGTGTTTTCCGAATTAGTTCACCTGGATTACAACTTTGACTCACTATGATGTGATGGATAACTTCTTAATACAAGTGACAGGAAAAAAGCACATTACACTGATCAGTCCTTGTGATGCACAGTATTTATGTTTGTCAGGTTCAAAATCAGAAGTGCTAAACATTGACAAGCCAGACTTGGCTAAATATCCACTCTTCTCCAAGGCCAGAAGGCATGAACGTTCCCTTGAAGCTGGTGATGTGTTATTCATTCCTGCTTCATGGTTCCACAATGTCATTTCTGAAGAATTTGGAGTGGGAGTGAATGTCATTTGGAAGCACCTTCCATCTGAATGCTACGATAAGACAGACACATATGGAAACAAAGATCCCACTGCAGCATCAAGTGCTGTACAAATTCTGGCCCTGGCTGAGCTACCTGAGGAATACCAGGACTTCTATGTTCGAAGAATGGTCTTGCACATTCAAGACAAAGCCTACAGCAGCAACTTTGAGTAGATAGGAAGTGAGTAGGAGGCAGTGAACAGAGATTGCATGATAGGTTTAGTTGAAATATTGAAAGAGAATTGCAGGATGTAAATTAATGTTTAAACATTGGTGATTTGTTAAAAACCAAACAATAACCTCAGATTTACATATTTAGTAGGTGTGTTGGTGGGCATTTTCATGAGTTTTGTTAGCTATTGGTTCAGAGTAAAGAATGCTGTGCTGAGACCACTCTTAAGCTTTAAGATGCTGTTATGGTTTGTGTCTAGGTGTCCCCCCAAAACCTCATGCAGTCTTGGGGTGGCTTGTGGAGTTTGTGATTGATTATTGTGGGTATGGAGTTTGTGATTGATTATTGTGCACCTGCCCTGGGGCAGGTAATTTGCATCACAATGTGAGCAGAGAAGAGTAAGACAGAATTTGGTACCATAGGAATGAGGTCCTTACTGTGCCTATACCTGATGATGTGGATTACAAGCTTTTGGAAATGGCTCATGGAAGAGATAGGAAAGGTTTGGAGAGGTCGCCTTCTTGCAAAGAGCTGGAACAGCTTCTGCTCTTCTGTAGGGGAGATTCTGGTCACAGCTCAGAAGACCAGAAGGCTGATGGAAAGCCAGCCCGTAAAGACCAGGCTGGGGTGGTTTCTGCTGGGAAGAAACTGCATTGGTTGTTGGACTCTAGATCATTTGTATTGATTTGGTAAAGTTGTCTTCATTTTGCTCATGTCCAGAGACTTTGTCTGAGAGTGAGTTTAAGCACGGTGTACTGATTAATCTTTCAAAAGTTATTTCAAAACAACCAAATATTGGGGTGGTTGCATGGCTGTTATTAGGGGCTTTTCACCAGATTTATGTTGAGAATTAACAGCAAGGAGCCCAGCAGCTTTGCAGCATTAGAACTGCAAAGGCCGGGGAGATGGCTCAGTGGAATAAGCACTTCCCTGGCAAACTCAAGGGTCTGAGTTCAATCTCCGGAAAAAATAATACTAGAACTGCAAAGGTCAGGGACTTTGCCTTGAGGGGAAAGCCTCAGAGTGGCAGCAGCTGCTCCAGGTTCCAGAATGGTGCCGACACAGAGAAATTATTTCTAGGAAACAGGGTCAGAGTGCTCAGCCATCCAGGCACTCGACCGACCCCTACAGCCAAGACAGAGGAAAGCCTGGCTACTGCTCCAGCTGGCAGCAGATCTTGGCATCATCCACGTGGCTATGGTTTTATTTTATTTTTTTTTTTGTGGAACCAGGGATTGAACTCAGGCCCTTGTGCTTGCCAAGGACGCACTTATTCCACCGAGCCATCTGGCGATGGTTTTAGGTGCATGCAGAATGCAGGAGTTCTCAGACTATGAAGGCTTCCACCTTGACCTCAGAGGTGGGAGTCCAGACAGTGTGCCCCTGAGAGGTAAGTGTGTGAAGCTGTGAGAGAGAAGCCTATTCAGTGGAAACCCTAGAAGTTTGGAAAAGCCAGGAACGTGGATCATATAAACTGCAGTGGGGGGAGGGCAAAGCCAGCCTAAGAGAGACGCCATGGGAGCTAACACCATGAATGCTATAGGGGAGAAACCATGTAAGGCCTTTGGAGCTCACAATTCATCACAGATTGCTTCGGATGTCCACATAGAACTGTGGGACTTAATGTCTACCCTGCTGGATTTTGGACTTCTGTTGGTCCCAATGCTTGGTATCCTACTGTACCTTTTGGAATGATAATGTTTATCTTGTGCCTTTAAATGTTGGATGTATTTAACTTTTCATTTGTACAGGGGCTGACATTGAGAGTTTGCCTTGGATCTTGGAGGAGACTTGAGACTTGGACTTTTCAGCAATGCTGAAACTGTCGGGACTTTGACAATTCATAGAGATGGATTAGAGTGGCTTTTGCACAAAGGGACTAGATACGTCTTTTGCATGAAGAGATGTTCAGGAGTCTTTGGGGGTCCAGGGGTGGAATGTTATGGTTTGTGTCTAGGTGTCCCCCCAAAGCCTTATGCAGTCTTGGGGTGGGGTGGCTTCTGGAGTTTGTGATTATTGTGGGTGTGGATGCTGCACCAGTCCTGGGACAGGTATTTTGCATTTCAATGTGAGGAAAGAGAAGTTAGCTGCTTGAGCTGCTGCTACTGCTTTTGTGTTCTTGCTCTTTGCTGCCACCATGAAAGGTTGCCCTCTGCCATGTGCCAGGCTGCCTTTGAGCCAGCCAAGTATGGACTGAAACCTCCAGTAACTAAGCTAAATAAACCTTTCCTTCCTTCAAAATAAATAAATAAATAAAATGGGTAGTACTGTTTACTTAGTTACCTCACAGGTATGTTAAGGCATAATGTATTAAATTTCATAAGCTGTTTCTTAGTCTCATTTCAAACCTCAGAAATTTGAACTCACTTGGACCACAATGTGATATTCAGAAGTTTATTCACATCAGGCTTTCATCATTAAACTGGAAAATGAAGTTTATGCAGCCCTATATGTAGGGTTGTATTACTTTCTATATAGTTTCTAAGTAATTTCCAAGCAGCTAACAGACACAGTTCTAACAGATATGGTTACTGTGAATTGAATTAAGTAGTTAAACAAATGTGATGTGAAATGTCAACTTGAGGACAAAACTATTCATTATAAATATGCAGTAGTAGTAATCTAGTCTATAATTGGTAATTAGGAGCTTTGATAACCTTAACAGATATCATGATTGGCTTTTTTACATTAATTTTGTAATCTTTGTCTTTTATGAACTTTTATGCTATTTTTAGTGTGTTTAGGATTGTATGTATTCAAGATTGTATCATAAGCAAATAGATGGGGTTTTTTTGCATTTCTAATCTGGATATGTCATTTCTTTTTCTTCTTTAATTGTTCTGACTAAATTCTTCAATACAATGTTAAAGAGAGAAATGGATTGGGACACGTTTATCTTTTTCCTAACATTAGAAGGAAAAACAGGGCTGGCAAGATAGCTCAGCGGTCTAGAGCGCCTCTCAGGGACCACGGTTTGAGCCCCAGCACCACATGCCATGCCAGCCCCTCCCCACAGGGCCGGCTGAGCTCACCCCCTACCCCCGCGAAAAAAGAATCCGTGATGTGTAGCGAGACACTGTAATAAATAAAGGAATTAAAAAAAAATTTAAAAGAAGGAAAAACATTCTTTCAATAAGTGGTATGAGTTTGTAGTATTTTGTTCATACTAGTCTTTGAGTTTCTTTACAATTTTACTTTGAGTACTTTGTAACAAGTAATAGCCTCAAAATGCCTTTGTTTTGCATCTGCTGAAATTATAGTCATTTTTATTCTATTCATATGATGTATTATTTTTTACAAGGTTAAACTAATGTTGTATGCTTAAAATTGATCTACCAGATCACAGTATATATCATTTCTATATATTGCTAAAATGTATTTCATATTATTTTGCTAAGAATTTTCACACTCATATTAATAAGGATCATTGATATTTAGGTTTTTTTTATAGTGTACTTGCCAGAATTTGTTATCAAGAAAACATTGGATTCATAGAATGAGCTGGGAAGTTCTTTTCCCTATTCTGTTTGTGGAGAGGAACTATGTACTGATATTTATAATCCACATTATTCTTCATAAAGAATAACAATCTCTTTATGAAAATTTTATGTTTATGAATGTAAATGAGGAGAAAGTATATTAGAGTCTAGAGGTAGTTACCTCAGTTAAAAATCACATGCCAGGTGTGGTGTTGCATTCCTATGATCCCAATAGTAGGAAGGCTGAGGGAAGAGGATTGCCACTGGTGTGAGGCCAGCCTGAGTTACCTACTTTATTAAACATCCAATGATTAATGTTCCATTTTTGGAACACCAGTAACAATGAAACATAACTATTTTCTCTTCAAATTCTGTCTCCTTCAATTTTTCTGGTTACATTATCAATTTTATGCAAAATTAACAAACTTGCAATCTTCAGCATAAATTATTTATTTTTAAAGATACTACAAAACAGTATTAAAACAAAAAAATCGTAAGAGATACAGAATTTCACTTAACAAAGTAATATAAATTTCAGTGTTTGTTGTAATGCATAGTACAATCTTCCAACCAGTTATTTATATTATCAGATATATCCATGCAGAATTAGAAGAAAGAAAAGAAGGAAGAAATGTATAAGAAATTAAGAGAAAAAATACAAACAGTTGAAAAAAGAAGGCAAAACAAATTAAGCATTTTCTGTTCCATTCCATACACAAGCAGAAATCCACAGTACAGTTGTCCAAACCATTCTGCTTACATACATAAAGGAATCTCTTTTCTCCATTCTCTCTCTCCTGTCCTTCTCAACGTAGCAGTTCTTTCCATTTGAATAAGTTCATTCCTTTTACCAGTATCTATTATACCCTTCAAATTCCATTTTCTCTTTCAGGTTCTCATACTAAGCAGACAATATGTTTGCACATGTGGCTCTGATTTGTTTCACTAATGAGTATGGTCTGTAGTTGCATCCATTTGTGAACAAATTTATAGATTCAAATTTATCCTATCTTATAGCTGAATAATATTCCATTGGGTAAAAATACCACATCTTATTTATCCATTCCTCAGTTGGTGGACATGTAGGCTGTTTCCAAGAGTTAATTATGACAAATTACACTGCTATAAACTTGGGGGCACATACATCACCCCCATTGTATGATGTTTTCAGTTCTTCTAGAAAAATACCCAGGAGGAGAATAGCTATCTTGTATGGGATCTCCAATCCTAGCTTTTTAAGGAATCTCCATACTGATTTCCATAGTGGGTGTACCAGTATGCACTCTTACCAACAGTGAAAAAGGGTTCCTTTTTTTCCACAGCTCCTCCAGCATTTTTTATTGGCTGAGTTCTTGATGTTAGCCATTCTTTCAGGGGTGAGATGATATCTCAGTCCTTTTTTAATTTGCATTTCTTCAACAACCAATGATGTAGAACATTTTTTCATATATTTACTTGCCATTTGTATTTCTTCATCTGAAAAGAAAATTCATCTCAGATGCCCATTTTTAGATTGGATCTTTGGATTTGGGGGGGCATGCTTTTAAAAAAATTCTTTATATATTCTAGATAGAAGGTCTTTGTCGTAGGGGCAATCAGCTGTAATTTTTTCCCAGTTCCTGGACTGTCTTTTTACTTTGTTTGATATTTGCTTCGAAGTGCAGAAAATTTTCAAAAAGATAAGACCCCTATTGGTTCTTTGAAATATTTCCCGTATAGGTTCGTTTTTGTTCATGAACTCTCTACGTACCCATATTTCTTTAGGATTTCTACCTACGTTTTCCTCTAGAAGATTTAGTGTTTCTGTTTTAATATTTAAATCCTGGATACATTTTGACTGTTATTTTGTACATAGTGATTGGCATGGGTCTAGTTTTAGTCTTCAGCATGTGGAAAGCCATTTTTTGCAGCGCCATTTATTCAAGAGGCTATCTTTCTTCCAGTGAGCATGTTTGGCTCCTTTATCAAAGATAAGGTGGGCTGTGTGTGTCTGCAGTTGTGTCTGCATCTTCTAATCTGTTCCATTGCTCCTTAGGTCTGTCTCTATGCCAGTACCATTCTGATTTCATCACAGTAGTCTTATAGTATAATTTTAGGTCAGGGTTGTGATACCTTCGGCTCTCTCTTTTGTTTCCCATGATTACTTTTGATATTCTGGGGTTCTTCTGCTTCTGAAGAATTTTAGGAATGTTTTTCTCTAACTCTGTGAGACATACTTATGGTATTTTAATCAGGACTACATTGAATCTCTACAACCATTTTGGGAGTATGGCCATTTTCACAATGTTGGTTTTTCCTATCCAGGAACATGGAATATCTTCCCATTTTCTCAAATCCTCTAAGTTTCTTTTCTCAGAGTATTGTAATTTTCACTGTATAAACTTTTACTTCCTTTATGAGATTGATTCCTAAGTATCTCATTTTTGGATGCTATTGTGAAACATGTGTTTTACCTGATTTCTCCCTCAGTGCGTTCATTGTGTACAAAAATCCTGCTGATTTCTGGTTGTTGACTTTGTATCCTATTATGTTGATTTTGTATCCTATTATGTTACTTAATTTGGTGATTACATCTGTAAGACTAGTTGTAGTTTTTGGAGTCCTCTATGTCATCTGCAAATAATACTTTCTTCTTTTCCAATCCTTATTTCTTTTATTTCTCTCTTATATAATTACTCTAATTTTTCTAGAACTATATTGAATAGGATTTCTAGAACTTGTCTTGTTTCTGATTTTAAAATGAAGGCCTTCAGTTTTTTCCCATTTAGTTTGATGTTGGCTGTTGGTTTTTCATAGATGACTTTTATTAGTTTGAGACCATGTATTCTGATTCTCTATAGAGTTCTTTTTTTTTTTTATCATGAATGAGTGTTGGACTTTGTCAGAAGCTTTTTTTGTATTTATTGAGATGACTATGTGGTTTTTGTTCTTGGCCCTATTGATGTGGTGGTTTGTACATGTTGAACCATTCCTATGTTCATTCCTAAGATGAAGCCCACTTAGATGCGATGTACAGTCTTCTTGATGATTTGATGCATTTTGTTAGTATTTTATTGAGAATTATTGCATTTATATTCATTAGAGAGATTCGATATTTCTCTGGTTTGGGGGCATAAATGATTTAAAGCTGATCTTGTTCTGTCTTCTGTGTGTAAGTAAAGCATTGGTCCAATTAGTGATTTCAAGGCCAGGCTGAATTAGGTAATGAGACCCTGTCTGAACATCTACAACAACTAAAGTCACAAATAAAAGTTTTTATACAAAATATTATCAGCTCTTAGATACAATATCATGCACCCTTGATGAAGTGGAACACTACTCTGGTTTTACTGGTCTTGAGCAAAACTCCTGCTATATAGAGCATAGCAAAGATATCACTATGCCAACCATCAGGAGTAGAAATTGACACTTTGCTTTTGGATCTTTGTATTTTCCCTTGAAAACAGAATATGTCATTCCTATTTGGCTAGCGAGTCTAACTCACTAGTTTACAGAAGATATTAGGCTATGTGTACTGTTTTCATGGGGTAGAAGGCCATCATCTTCATTCTGTATAGGACAGATATAGCAATGAGATTAACTAAAAATTCTCTGCTTGAGGTGTGATTGGACTCTGTTCAGTGTTTTACTGTTATTAAAAAAAAGCTTAACAAAATACAATTAAGCAAACTTTGCATTCTTTTAATATTCAATTGTTTACACATAATGGAATTTATGAGGCTAGGAAATACAAGGCTATGAAATTTTTAATTTCATAAGAAACTACATAACATTTTCCAAAATGGCTATAAAATGATATGTTTTAGACTCTCACCATCAACATCTGAGAGTCTAAGTTACTCCATCTTCTTGCTAATATTTAGTTGTAAAATATTCTTAAAGATGTAATTTTAGTCATCTAGTGGCAATGTTATAATTTTAGTTTTTACTTTCCTGATGACTATTTGCACCATTTGTTCTTTTTCAGACAGTTCGGCATGGTTTTCCTTACCAGCCCACAGCTTTAGCCTTTGATCCAGTTCAGAAAATCTTGGCTATTGGGACAAGAACAGGTGCTATACGAATGTATCCTTAATTTTTTGTTCATTATTTCCTACATTGATGCTAATTAAAATTTGGTACACATTCAGGTAAGTGAAATATTTATGAGTAAATAGTCTATATATTTAGAAATGAGTAACTATTGTAAAAATTCACACTATCATATTTATTGGTATATGATTAATTTAATGTTTTTGAGGTAAGTGTTGATGTCCTTTCTTTAATTTCTGTTATTGGTAGTTTATTTTTTTCTGATATATCTGGCTAGAAGTATATCAATTATACAAATCCCTCACAAATGTGAAGCCATTCAACTTTGTTACAGAAAAGTAGTATTTTAATAGAACCTATATACACTCTTCCTTATCCTTTAGATAATCTGAAATTACTTATAATACTGCATAGAAATCTGTAAAGTGTAGTTATTTTGTATTTTCAGGCGATAATGACAGGGAAAAAAATCTGTAGACATTTATTCCACAAAGCTTTTTTTTTTTTTTTTTAAATATTTTCAATCCATGGCTGCTTGAATGTAATGTGGACTTCATAAATATCAGGTCTGATTGTATATCTATAGTTCATTCTTGTTTATTTTGGAATGCTCTGTTAGCCAGCGTTTCGAGGACAAAATGCCTGACATAAACAATTTATTTTATTTATTTATTTATTTTTATTTAGGGAAGGTGTGTTTAGGGGTGTTCAGAGACTCACTACTAGATCAGACTCAGTGATTTGCATGTTTACAGTCTCCCAAGAGCTGGGATTATATGCATGCACCACTATGCCCTGTCTCAATTGCCTTCTCAGGGTGCCCAGAGGCAGGGTCTGTACTACAGGCCAGGGGATCAAACCCCCAGCCCCTGCGCCTGCTTGCAGGTGCTTTAATCCACTGAGCTATTTGGCTGGCCCTAACATAAACAATTTAAAGGAAGAAAGATTTATTTTAGCCCATAGTTTGAAAAATTTTAGTCCATGGTTACCTAGTACTATTGTTATGGACTTGAGATAAGGCAGAAAAATCCTGTGGAGGCGGAATGTTGGGGAAAATCTGTTTGCCTCTCATATCTGCCAGGAATCAGACAAAAAATAAAAGGCTTAAGAGAAGAAAGAACTAGTAATAAGATATACCTATCAAGGCTATACCCTGGTGGCTTGCTGCATTCAAATCAGCTCTACTTCTTTATAGGGCAATTTAGTAATGAACTCACCAGTGGGTTAGTTATTTTACTTAAATTAGAGACCTTGTGATTCAGTCACTTTCTCTAAGCTTCATCAGTGGCTAATCAAGCCATTAGTACATGAGTTTTAGAGGACTTGTCAAATCCAAACCATATAGGCCAGCATGATAGCTCAGCAGGCTGAGTGCCTGCTTAGGCAAACACAGGGACCAGGGTTCAATCCCAGGCACCACATGCTGTGCCAGCCCTTCCCCTGCACACTCTGAGCTGGCCAGTGAGTCCAGGCGTGGTGGCACACACCTGTAATCCCAGCACTGGGGAGACTGAAAAATAGGAGGATCACTATGAGTCCAAGCTGCATAGTGAGACCCAGTACCAAATACATTAAAAAAAAATCAAACCATAATAATATTTTATGATGTGGATACACTACAGTTTATACATGTCAGTTAGGCGACTGTTAATAAAGTAGTTATATTTCATGATTACAAACAACCAGGAAGCTTTGCAAACTCCCAGTATGATAAACTTAGAGACACACACCAAGGTACATAATAATCTAACATTCAGAAACAAAGATTGAATCCAGATAGCATGTTTAGGTTTATAAAAAGATGCCAAACTATGCTCCATAGAAGTTTTACATAATCCTGTTATATCTCTCTTTAGTTTTAGTATAGTATAGTATTGATATTATTCATCTTTCCCATTTTGTGAATTATACAGTAAAAACTAATTAATCATTTCAGTTTCAATGATGGCTAGTGACCTAGCATCTCTATTTGCCATCTATGTATTCTCTTCATTGAATTATCTCTTGTCTTGCCACCCTTTCATACTTCAATGGCTTGCTTCACAAGTGTTGCATTTTAAGACTTCTTGTATATTCTAGAAATTAGTCTTTTGTTGTATATATGGGCTGCACTAATTCTCTCCTATACCTTATATTTTTCCTCTTAAATTGATAGGGTCTTTAACAGGGACTAGTTTAGTTTATCAGTATTTCCTTTGTAAATCATGTTTTTATAATCACTTTTTAGGACTCTGGCTAGTCTTTGATCTTAATAGATTTCTCTTATTCAATAAAAGTTTTTCTATATTTTATATTAAGCATAGATTCCATTTAAAATTTGTTTTAAGTTTTTTACTGACTTTTTATGATTTGCCATTTAGGTAATATTAGCTTTGTTAAATGAACTATGACTTATTTCCTCTTCTACTTTTTTTGTTTTTTGCATTACTAGGAATTGAACTCAGGACCCTGCCCTTGGCCAGGAAAGCACTTATTCTACTGAGCTATCTCCCTAGCCCAAAGAGAGGGTTTTTTTTTTTTTTTTTTTTTTTTTTTTGGTAGAACTAGGGATTGAACTCAGGCCCTTGCGCTTTCCAGGCAAGCCCTTATTCTCCTGAGCTATCTCCCTGGCCCCTCCTTCTTCTACTTCTGAAGGTATTATATAAACTGTTCATTTATTTTTATAGACTTGTTTAGTGAAACCACCTACATGTGGAGAGTATCTTATAAGAGATTTTATGTTATAAATTCAATATTTTATTTTATTTTTTATTTTATTTTTTTTGTCTTTTTGAGTCAGGGTCTTACTAT
>PVKA01042666.1:0-17268 GCA_004027165.1 Ctenomys sociabilis | reverse complement strand
ATATGAAAAAATGCTCCACATCGCTAGCCATTCGTGAAATGCAAATAAAAACAACACTGAGATATCATCTCACTCCAGAAAGAATGGCTATCATAAGGAAATCAACCAACAACAAATGTTGGAGAGGTTGTGGGGAAAAGGGAATACTTCTCCACTGCTGGTGGGAATGTAGACTGGTACAACCATTGTGGAGGTCAGTATGGAGACTCCTCAAAAGAATAGGACTAGAAATCCCATTCAAGGCAGCTATCCCTCTACTGGGAATTTTCCCAAAGGATATGGATACATTGTATCATAGAGATATATATGTACCTATGTTTTTCTTATTAAAAGATTAGCATATTTGGCTTTCACACTTGTGAAAATATCTTTATTTTTTGATTAACAGTATAGTTTCAATAATTAATACATTGTACATTGATATCTTTTTAGTGATGAGCCATAGTACTAGATACAGAGAGGACATCCTGTCCAAACACTGTTAGTATAAATCTTTCTGCTCATTGATTTAAGTGAAAGTAGGTGTATATCTATCCTAATTATACTGTATATACAGATACAGAGTGGTCCTTGCTCTGTATCCTCTTTCTTCATTCAGTCCTGTTTGAGATGGGTATTCCATTGGTACCCACATACTATAGGTGGTTGAATTCAGCAAAACAATAAACACCATCAAGCAGTCCACAATAGTAATAGGTTATCCACAGAAGGTGTTGACTTGAGTCTTTCACAGCTCAGCATATTAATATGGCTTTACTTTATATACATCATTTTTATACTTTTCTGCTAGATGGTTAAGACCAAGATAAAGCAAGATCTATATAGCAAGAAATATATCTTTTGTATCTGATAAGGTCAGCCAAGTCTGCTCAGGATTTATCCTGTAGCCCTGTAGTGCAATTTGTAGATTCTTTGTCAGTGTCAGCCATTTGGATGAGTCATGGCCATTGCTTGATGAATGTGTTTTCAGAGAATGCCTGAGAGAATGTTTGCTCTCTATGCTAGTCTCTTTAGGTACATTATATAACATTTTTTCTCATTGCTTTGGGCCCCATAATCTCCTTGATCAAAAATTTTGGGATACAACTGAGTTACATGATGTTACATTGTAGGTTCTCCTATGTCCTGACTTTTCAAAGACTTAAAGGCTAGGGTCAAAATGTTGGCTGTCCTTGCAGCCCTTCTATTTCTCTAATTTTGGTCTGCCAACTCAGGTTGTTAACCCTCCAGAATAATAGCTTATTATTTCCCTACTACATATGTAGTTGGGTGAACTTCACTATCTTTCTGAATATCAAACATTTTGCGCATAACGTGCAACAGGTATTTTCTATTAAGTATTGATATGTTAGACTTTAAGTTGCTACAGAATATGGAGATAAAAATTTATAAAGGAAACATACTTAACGGGTATAAATGAACAATGGCATATTTTTACATAGAAATTTAGAAATATAACCATATGTAGCATGGTTGCAGGATATTCCTGTGACTTTTTCTGTCATTTTTCATTTATTACCCATTTAAAAAAATAAAGCAAAAAATAAACCTTTATCTGTGTGACAGTATGGTAATAATTGGTATATCATGATGAGAAGTACTATTTAGAAGACCAAAATAACAGGCATTCTGAGTGTGACCTCACTATTACACATTGCTATCTTTAGTGTAGTTGCTTGGTTCACAGGTATCAGCATGTATAGTTCGCCAAGGTTAGAATCCTATCAATTAACTGCTAGTCTCAAAAACCTGCTGATGTTTCTCAGGATCATTGAATTGCGCATCTGTACGCATAAATGTATGGTTTTTGCCCTGTTATGTTTCCCTGCTTTTTTCCCTGTCCTCTTTTCATTGTCCAATCCTCAAGTTCTCACTTTCCTTTTAATTGTGTTATGCCTTTGTATTTGTGTTTCTTCTTTTGAGTTCTTATACTAGGGAGAACATACAGTATTTACACATGTGTGTCTGGTTGATTTCACTTATGAGTATATCTTCAAGTGGTATCCACTTAAATATAAATACTTCAAGTTTGTCATTCTTTACAGCTGAGTAATACTCCATTGTGGAAAAATACCACATCTTTTTCAACCATACCCCATGGGATTGGTATGTTGGTCTTTTCTAAGATTTAGCTATCACAAATTGCGCTGCTATAAACATAGGTACACATGTATCACTAGGATATGATGTTTTCAGCCCCTTTGGGAAAATTCTCAGTAGGGGTATAGCTAGCTTGAATGGGAATTCCAGTCCTAGTTTTGTGATGAGTCTCTACACTGATTCTCATAATGGTTGCAGCAGTCTACATTCCCACCAGCAATGGAGAAAGTTTACCTTTTCTCCACACCCTTTCCCACATATGTTTTTGGCTGATTTCTTCATGATAGTCATTCTTTGTAGGGCGAGATTGTATCTCAGTTTTGTTTTACTTTGCATTTCATGAATGGCTCATGATGTGGGGCATTTTTTCATATATTTGTTCTTGTCCTTAATCTCGTCCTCTGAGAAGTGTGTGTTTATCTTGGATTCTGATTTCTTGATTGGGCCTTTAAATTTGGGGGCCCTAATGTTTGTTAGTTTTTTATAAATTCTAGAGAAGAAATATTTATCTGAGTGCTTATTAATCAGGTTTTTTGAAATTTTTTTGCTTCTTTGGTAATTTCTTTTGACATGCAAAACTTGTTAATAAGTGGTTGTTCAAGTTGTTAATTCTTTCAAATATTACACATGTGATTTGATTTTTGTTCATGTACTCTTTGCCTAGCCCTATGTCTTCAAGAGTTCCTCCTACTTTCTCTTCCAGGAAGTTGACTATTTCTGTTTTAATGTTTAGACATTTAATCCATTTTGAGTTCAGCTTAGTGCATGGTGATAGACCTGTTTCAAGTTTTAGTTTTTGGCATGTAGAGAGCCAGTTTTTCCTGCACCATTTGCTTAAGAGTCTATCTTTCTTCCAGCAAACATGTTTGGCTCCTTTGTTGATATCAGGTGGTTGAGTGTGTTCATAGAGGCCTCTGCATTTTCTATTCTATTCCATTGACCCTCAGGTCTATTTCTTTGCCAGTAACATGTTGATTTTATCAAAGTAGCTTTATACCATAATTTCGAGTCAGGAATTATAATGCCTCCTGCTTTGTCTTTGTTGGCCAGCATTGTCTTTGCTATTCTAGGTCTTTTTTTGTTCCCAATAAATTTTAGGAATGATTTCTCCAGGTCTCAGAGGTGTGTTGGTGGTAGTTTGATAGGGATTGCAGTAAGTCTGTACAACAATTTAGGGAGTATGATCATCTTCACGATGTTGGTTATTCATATCCATGAGCAGGGAATACCTTTCCATTTTTTGACATCCTGTACGATCTCTTTTTTTCAGAGTACAGTAATTTTCTGTGATAATATCCTTGACTTCTTTAGTTATATGAATTCCAAGGTATTTGATTTTCCATAGTGGTATTGTAAGAGTTATTGTTTCTCTAATTTCCTTCTCCATGTTATCTGTGTAAAGGAATGCTATTGATTTTTGAGTATTGCCTTTGTATCGTGCTATGCTACTGAATTTCTGTGTCAATTCTAGGAGCTGCTTGGTGGAGTTTTTTGGGCCTTCCAAGTAAAGTATCATGTCATCTGCGAATACTAATAATTTAACTTGTTCTTTACCTGTTCTTATTCCTTTTATTTCTCCTTCTTGTCTAAAGGCTGTAGGTTAGATTCCAGAACTACATTGAATAGTAGGGGTGATAGAGGACTTCCTTGTCTTGTACAAGATCTAAGAGTAAAAGACTTTAGTTTTTCTCCATTTAGAGTTGTATTAGACATTGGATTGTCATAGATGGCCCTTATCAAATTGAAGTAGAGGTCTTCCGTTCCAGTTTTCTATAGGACATTGAACACGAATGAGTGTTGGAATTTTCAAAAGCCTTTTCTGTGTCAATTGAGATGATCATGAATTTTTGAATATTGAACCATCCTGCATCACTGGGATGAATCCTACCTGGTCTTGGTGTATGATCTCCTTGATTGTTTGTTGTATTCTATTTACCTGGGTTTCATTGATGATTTTTGCATCTATGTTCATGAGGGAGAATAGCATGTGGTTCTTCATTATTTGTTGTTGTGTCTTTCCCTTATTTTTGTATCAGAATGACACCTAAAGGAACAATTTTGGGAGAACTATTTCCTTTTCAAATTCATTGAAGAGTTTGATGAGTGCATGGATTATGTCTTCTGTGAATTTCTTAATAGAATTCAGCTGTGAATCCATCAGGACCTGGACTTTTCTTTGTCAGCAGACTTTTTATATATGAAATATTTCATATTTCATTGGCTGTTATTTGGTTATTGAGAGTTATTATATCTTCTTGATTCAATATTGGTAATTTGTAGCTTTCTAAGAATCTGCCCATTTCCTTTGTATCTTTATTCTGTATGCATAAAGCTTCCCAAAGTAACTACTGATAATCTTCTGATTTTCCACTGTGTCTGTGGTGATCACACCTTTTTCATTCCTTATTGCTTGTGTTTGAATTGTTTCTTTCCTCTTTTTGACGAAGTTAGCTAGGGGCTTATCAATTTTGTTTAGTCTTTCAAAGAACCAGCTTTTTGATTTGTTGATTTTTTGAACTGTTTTCTTCATTTGAATTGAATTAGGTTCTACTCTAATCTTTATGATTTCTTCCCATCTTTGGATTCTGGGTTTGGTTTGTTTTTCATTTTCTAGATATTGGAGGTGCAGCATTAGAGTGTTTAATTGTTTTCCTAATGTGTAGCTCACAGCTATGAATTTCCCATTGAGAAATAGTTTCATGACATCCCGTTAATTTTGATAAGTTGTGTTTGAATATTCATTGAATTGTAGATATTTTTGAATTTCTTGTTTAATTTCATGTGTGACCTTTTGATTTCTTAGTGGAGTGTTGCTTAATTTTCATGTATTTAGGTTTTTTTTTTTTTTGTTCATTTTTCTTGTTTATTTCGTTTCATTGCACTGTAGTCAGAAAATACGCTTGGGATAATTTCTGTTTTCTTTCATGCACTTCTGCATGACCTATGGACTTTTTTGTGGTCTATTTTAGAAAATGACCCATATGCAGCTTAAAAAAATCTTTATTCTACTGTGGTTGGGTGGAACCCTCTTATATTTCCACCTAGTTTATTTGTTCCAGGATGTGTTCGTTCTACTATTTCTTTGCTAATTTTTTGTCTGGCTGACCTGTCTTTTTGGCATAAAGAGGTGTTAAGGTCTTCTGTTAAGATTGTGGTATTGGATATAAGATTTTTCATGTCCATTAAGATTTTTATAGTTGGGGCCTCCCGTGTTTCGTGCATACATATTTATGAGTGTTACCTCTTTCTTTTGTATTTTTCCCCAAACCGGTTTATAGTGGCCTTCTTTATTTTGTTTGATTATTCTTTGTTTGAAATTGAGGCTGTCTGAGACCAGTATTGCTACCCCTGAATTTTTTCTGAGGAGCTGCGGCATGTGCTATGGTTTTCCATCCTTTGACTTTTAGCCTATCAATTTCTTTATGAGTTAAGTGGATAAAGTGTATTTTTGGGTTTTGTTTCCTAATCCACTGTGCCTGTCTACTTCTCTTAATTGGTGCGTTGAGTCCCTTTACCTTGATGGTTTTAATTGAGATGTGTGACATGTTATTTATCTGCAGTTGTTTACTCATCTTGTCCTGTGTTTAATTGTTTGCCCTATTTAGTGGTTTTTTTTCTGTCCTAATTGGTGGAGTTCAGAACATTTTCTTCCCTTTCTAGAACATCTTTCAATAGTCTGTGAAGGACTGACTTTTTATCATGAAATTGTTTAGCTGTTCTTTGTCATGGAAGTATTTCTTTTCTCCATCTTATGTGCAAGAGAGTTTTTCAGGGTATAGTAATGTGGGCTGGAGTTTGTTTTCATAGAGGACTTGAACTACTCTGCTCCATGCTGTTTTGGCCTTCATGGTTTGTGAACAGGTGTCAGCAATAATTCTGATGGGTTTTCCTTTGAATATGATCTACTTCTTTTCTCTAGTGGCCTTCAAGATATTATTCTTGTGCTGGATTTCTGGTATCTTGACTATTATATGTCTTGGTGTGTTTTTAATTGCATTTAAATTATTTGGCATTTTGTATGCTTCAATTACCTGAATGTCAGATTTTTTTTTCTCATGTTTGGGAAGTTTTCTGCTATTACTTCTGCCCATATTTATTTATGTTATTTGTATTGACTCCTTCTTTCTCATTATTGCTCATTATTTTCACATTGTTCATCTTTACATCATCTTGTAGGTGATGAATCATTTTCTCCTGCATCCTAGTTGTTTGAGTTTATCTAGTTATGCCAGGCTTGGGTCTAGCTGTTGTGTTAAGTTCCTTCCTGCTGCAACCCTTGGAAGTGAACCTGTTGTTACACTGTGATGTAACAATGAACCTGTGTTGCCCCTCTGTTGTGCTCCTGCCACAGGTAGTGTAGGCCAGAGCCGTAGATCTTCCACTCATTAGTCAGTCCCAGGCTTGGGCTGGATGGAGGGGTGCAGGTTTCCTGAGACAGCAGGGGGAAAGGGTTCCGAGAATGCAGTGGTGGAAAAACTCAGTCAGGAACTGGCCTGAGCTGCATCTGACAGCCTCAGCAGGGGAGCCCAGGAGCTCACCCCCTCACTTGCCTCAGGCCTGAGCCTGGGCTGGGTGGAAGGAGTGGAGGTTGAGAGAGAGAGAGAGAGAGAGAGAGAGAGAGAGAGAGAGAGCGAGCTGGGGTGGAAAGGGTCCCGAGAATGCAGAGGAAAGACACACAGTGGCTGGTCTGAGCTCTATATGCCAGCACAGGTAAGTGCAAGAGCTCACCCCCACACTTACCAAGTCTGAGCTTGGGCTGGATGGGAGGGGTGAAGTTTTCCGGAGAGTCCTGGGAAGAAAAGGTACCTAGAATGCAGAGGAAGGACTCATTCAGGGGCTGGCCTGGACTCCATCCAAGCAGGGGAGCTCAGGATCAAACCCCTCACTTGCAGGGCCTGAGCATGGATGGGAAGGGTGGAGGTTTCCCGAGAAAGCTGGGAGGAAAGGATCGAAAATATCTTACTGAGGGTTTCTTATAGTACATAATTATGCTTTCTAATGCACCATTTTATACCTCGCATGTATTTATGCGGCACACTTCTGTATTTTAAGGTATGGATATATTCTGAAGTCAGCATTTTATTTATTCTGTTATTTTCTCTTGATACTTTCATTTCTCCAGCATATACAATAATGCTTTGGGCAAGTGAAAATCATCCTGTGCACACATATTCATTTCTGCCTGTTGTTTTTGTTCTTTTTTGCGTTTTGTACATAAACATTGACATAATTTAACATATTGTGCTCTACATTTTATGGTAGTGGATTAGGTTATATTTTCAATAATGCTTTGATATTTTTTACTACAATTTTCTCTAACATGTTTTTCTTTACCTCTGAAATCTGTTACACAAGTCTATTTTAGTACAACACATCAACTGTTCAGAACCAAAATTATGACTCCTATCAAAAAGGCTGCTGTTTTCGCCTGTCCTGGGTCCTGGTGAACTTCCAGGGAAGCTGGGGACATCTTTGTCAGAAGTTGGATTCGCAGTGAGGGGCAGTCAGTGTGAGCCCAGCCCCACAGCTCTCTTGTGGTTGATCAGGTCCAGCAGCAATGCTCCTAATAGCCCAGGGATGTGCAGCCCCTGCAATGGGAGGCAAGGAACACTCAGTGTGATCAAGCTCCTCAGGAGTCAGCCCTCTGAGGGCTGCAACACAGAAGCAGCTGTATGAAGACTCTGGGGTGATGTTCGCTGCTGAGATTCTGTGCCTGCATACACTTCGTCCTACTGTGCCTCATTTCCCTCTCTTTCATTGAAATTCCACACTTGCACATAATCGCACAAGCTGATATTTCAATAAACATTCTCTATAATATCAAAAACTTGAAAAACATCTAAAAGTATACCAGTTCATAGAAAAGCATCAAAGGAATATTATCCACATGTTGCATATTTGTTACTATAAAAGAAATGAGATCAACATCATCATTACTTCCTGAATATGCATTGAGACATAATAAACTAAAACAAATAAATAAGAACATTTCTGCGTGACTCTGGTGACATATGACATCTACATTTTTTATATCAGTGCACACAGAAAATAAAACTACAGCTTCCTTGGACTATCAAGATATACACCACACAGTGATTAATTAGAATTACTCACTGTGAAGGATTAAAGTTAAAGTAATGTGATGAGTTGATGTAAACCTAAATGTAAAAGATTACTCTGTTCTTTCTGTGACCCTGCTTCCTTGAAAAACCACAAGGAGGCTTGGTTGTCCATTGATAAATCGTCAATAGACTAAACGTTCCCAGAATAGACCTACAAAATAAATCAATGTAAAAGTCAAAGTGTTTTTAACTGTACCAAATGACTAAGGTGTTGCTAATCAAGTAAAACATGTTGCTATGGTAGTCAAGACCACGGTTATGCAAATGTATGTTAAAACGAGAACTAAACAGTGCTCACAAAAACAATGTATGCTGAGTAATTATCATACTGCCCCTAATAGTTCTATTCTGTCTGTGTTATATAACCAATTTGTTTGCCAAACAAGATGGGGTTTTCTACCTTTAAAAACCTCGATATGTCTAAGGCTCTCTCTCCATTTGTCCACTCCCGTATGAGTATGGTCAAGCTGTCTCTCGCCCAGTAATACAGGCATATAAAATATCATAATTTGATTTTGGTTTTGTTTCTATGTTGAGAACCCATCAGGTACCAGTTTTTTATGGTGAGGAATGTGAAGATTAAGTACAATAGAATCACAAGGGATGTAGTATGCAAAATTCCATTAAACTGCATTTTTATATTTTAATCTTATTGTGTATGGGTAAATTCATGCAGAAGGTCATTAAAAAGATAAACTGGTGACTCTTATGGGTTCTCAACACATAATATATTTCTGGAAAAAATGAACAGTGCAAAAACCTCACCTACAGTTCAACATTCATTGTAAACTTTCAGTAATACACAGATGCTGACAGTATGCATTGACATAAACACATAATAAAACATACAAGAAATAGTAAATGGCACTATGGAATTAATTTCTAATGACACAATGATTGAGAAGAGCAGGAAGATAGGGTCAGATACCAAAACAGAAGAACAGAAAACTTAGTAATTTAAAGTTACTAAGATTTTACTAATCACAAATGGCACAGGATTTACTAGAGTAAATGCATAAGTCATATGATAAGATTGTGTCATAGGGAGACTAGTGTATAGTAAAGGAATCCAGAAGCTGCTCAATAAGAAAGCAATGGCAATTAGAATCTGTCTCCTATACCACAGGCCAGGATTGCAAGAACTGGGGACTGACAAGGTGATTGATGACTAACATACGACTTCAAGTCTCACTTCTCAAGATTTCCTCAAGTGTCCACTCCAAATATTTTGTGGTCACTCTCCCTAATAACCACATATGTGGCACTCATGTTTCAAAGAAGAGTGTAGGTCCCATTGACTGGCACTGCAGTGTTCACAGCCATGTCTGTTCACAATTTCCATGGGACATTCAATCCACAGGTCCTCAAATTCCAAGAGCTTTGTGCATCACTGCTTTCATCTGGCTTTCAGAGTCAGAATCAGACATCTGCACGCACAGGCAGGAGGCACTGTAG
This sequence comes from Ctenomys sociabilis, assembly GCA_004027165.1. Classification (NCBI taxonomy): domain Eukaryota; kingdom Metazoa; phylum Chordata; class Mammalia; order Rodentia; family Ctenomyidae; genus Ctenomys; species Ctenomys sociabilis. The sequence continues at coordinate 7,591 of PVKA01042666.1, read as the reverse complement.
AGCCTCATGAGAGAGGAAATGGCAGCACAGGTGTGAAGTGAGAGCCAGCATACATAGGGATCTGAGCACAGTATGTTGCAGAACTGTTTCCCCATTTATCACAAGGCCCTGAGTCTGCAGAGCCATCAGCATGAAAACCTGGTGTGGGAGAGCTACAGGGTCCAGTGCACACCTCAAGACACTGGAAGTTGCTACACTCCACAAAAATATGGACAGGTTTACTGGGACCTTATCAAGTGGTATCAAGTGGTGATCTAAAGTTACAGTAATGTGAAGTCAAAGAGCACTGTTTTGTACAAGTAAGGGGAAATGTTGCACAAGTTGAGTTTTCAAGGCTTATGAGACATTTTACTCTTTATGGTCAGCTCCTACATCAGAATGGCTTGTCAGTTAGGGATTGATTTATACAGAGCCCATCGTGGTGACCGGTTATGTATCACAGTGATCAGCCATTTTTAAGAGACAGGCCTGACTGGAATTGGAACAGTTTGGGCAACTAACAAACTAAAGAACAGGGGCTGGTGAATTAATGTTTACTACTACATTTATGAATTATTGCATCTTCTTCAATAAAATCGCTGGTAACAAATTTTGCCAACAGAGGCACTCCATTTGGGCAGACCTGGGTGAGTTTTTCATCTGCAGACCTGCTTATATAGGAGAAGGCCACGAAAATAGGGCTTCTTCTGTTGATGAAATGCACCCCAATCCTGACAATACAGCTCTGCACAGGCTCTCAGCCGTGGATGCCCAGCTGTTTCCACTTGGTGATCAGGACTGAGCACGGACAGCTCACTATGGAGCTGGCCCTGAGCTGGATGTTCTTGTTTGCAGTTTTGAAAGATAAATTATTTGGAACAAAAGATACTGAGGGCATCAGTGTTCAAATATTTCTGGAATAGTGGACATGTGGCAGTTTCTTCAGCAGGATGTGTCTGTATTTGCAGGTGTCCAGACTCTGGTGGACAGGAGGCTTGGTTCAACCTATCAGGTCACTAAAACTCAACTGTGCAGCCTCTGGACTCATCTTTCAGTGGCTATAGCATGAACTGTGTCCGCCAGGCTCCAGGGAAGGGGCTGGAGTGGGTCGCACACATCTATTCTGATAATAGTAAAATGTACCACGCAGACTCTATTACGGATAGATTCACCATCTACAGAGACAATAGCAAGAACATGCTGTATCTGCAAATGAGCAACGTGAGATCCAAGGACATGGCCATGTATTACTGTACCCCACACAGTGAGGGAATTCCACAATGAGCCTAGACAAAATCCTCTTTATAGGGACACCAGCACCCAGTAGGTGGCACTGTGCCCCTGGAGAACCAGGCCTCGCCCAGTAGCAGGTGTATAAAAGGAAGCAGTTGAGTGAGGGTTTCCTGTTGGCCTCTGGGTTTTCCCTTTTATTTATCACCACATGACCTGAGGAAACTCTGCAATGCTTCAGAAATGTAAACATTTTCTCTTACATTTAATTGCATAAGGACACAGGAATTGGTGACTATTTCGACTCTGTATGAACGTCCTACATACTTTGGTTGCTTGAATGTCATACTGTTTCCGCATGTTTGGGAAGTTTTCTGCTATTACTTCTGTCCATTTTTTTTTTTATATCATCTGTATTAACTGCTTTCTCATTGATGTCTATTAGGCTCACGTTCTTCATCATTGCATCGTCCTGTAGTTGTTGAATTATATTTTCCTGCATCCCAGTTGTTTATAAGAGGCCTTTTCTTCTCTTTTCACTAACTGCAATAGTGTCTTCAAGATCTGAAACTTCTATTTTTACTTTTATTCAAACAGCTTTGCCAGCATGTGTTTGAGGTTTTAATTTCCTGTTTATCTCTTTGAATCTGCCTCATGTGTTCCATTTCTTTCCTATATTGTTCATTCAAGGATTCCATCATTTTTCTATTTTCCTTTATTTTTATCAGTGTCTAATTTAGAAGCACTTAGTAATTCTTTCATTATAGTTATCATTTTTTTGGCTTGGATAATTATTTCTGATCTAATATCCTTTATAACTTTATGCAGTTGTTTCTTTATTTCAGATGCTATTATTTCAGAGATGTCAGGAGTGTGGCTATTTCTTCAATACTGGTGTCTCCTGCATTTGTTATGGGTTGGCATGGCACCTGAGACTGCATTTTGCTCTTTCTCTTTGTCATTTTGTGTAACACTGTCCTCTGTCCCTGGTGTGGTAGTTACCCTAGGTCCTACCATCTTGCTTTAACTTGATCTTAACCATCCAGTAGAAAAGTGTATCCATGAAGTATAAAAGTAAAGCTAAATTAACATGTTGAGCTGTAAAAGGCTGAGTTCCTAAATAAGATCAGAACTCTGAGCCATGAGCTTATTTCTTGTGTTTCCTCCATGCACTCAAGTAACACAATGACCATTTCAAGGGCAACCTGTGCAAGCAGAAACTACACAAGATTTGGAAACACCTCCTACCAGACACCAACTCTGTCAATGCTTTTCTTGAAACTCTTGAGTTCCACAAATACAAAAAACCCTTGATTTAATATTAGTTGCTCCTTGTGGGTGTTTTCCAAGCAGCAATGGTACACAAGCCCCGCCCTGCCTTGGCACACTTACTATATTCACACTCTGATGCTTCAGCACACTTAGTCTTTAGCAATTCATAAATTGTTTCCAATTTAATCTTCTAATCACATGGCATGGGGTGAACTCAACCCGAATGAAACTTAGAGATATAATATGTGAGCCTGGTATCCCCATCTTCCATATTTTTATTGGCTTATATCTTCATTCTTTGATATGCTTAAAAATTTACTAATTTACATGTAGTCCAGTTTATTGCTGTGGTTATATTTTTTGTAGTAAAAATAGAAATACTAAATTAACAAAAATTAAAAATTAATGTTGGTTGAAAGAGTTAATATTTCATTGTTTAATCAATTTTGTATGCCTTAAGCCTAGCATGCTTCATCCTAGTATTGCACCATGAGTCAATACAAGCCTCATACCCTTTAGATGTAACCACCTCCAAGAAATACCCACTGATGACCGCAGAAAGCTTTGGGGAGACATCTGAAATCAGACCATAAGATTTACTTCACCTCTGAAAATGGTCAGTGGGAACAAAAGTACCTTTCCCCAGGTTTGGCTGCTTTACAGGTGTTCTTCCCTGATCTACTGAGAAGGTCTGTGCTGGTTTTGGAATGTATATTCTCATGCATGGGATTCTAAAGCTTAAAGGTCACTTTGAAATTCAGTGTAAAAAAACCTACACACACACACAACAGCACACTAGATCAAAACTAGGTCTCCACATAAACTCCAGGATTTCAGTATAATAACCTTATGCTTTACAACACCTGTTTTTTGCTTGAATATAAATAGGCATACTGTCAGCATGAACTAAGTGCATGTATAAAAAGTTTAGTTCCCACACACTGTCATGCAAATATGCACACATCCTTGTCTTTTTTTTTCATCTATTTCTATTTTATTAAAATACAAATGTCAATCAGACAGTTCCAAGACTCCCCAACCATACACATTCAATGAATCAATACATTGCAAACTGCTCTCACAACGCTCCGGCACTGTACAAGCTGCATACACGACACCATATCCACAGACACTATTCCAGCAGATATCTCTCACCAGTGAATCAAGAGTGCAGCTGCCCACCCATCCTACCCTTTCACACCTGAATTACATCAAAAATCCAACAATCATTTACCTAGTGGATGACCATAGCACCAAAAATGTTTAGAATGGTTTGAAAAGAACAATAAAGAGATATTTATCCTTCCTCTATTTTCTATTAAGTAAAACAGTGTATGACCAAGATGTAATACATATCTAATTCATGAATGTGAATTGCCATGTATAAGGACCAAACAAAAATATTGTGAATGTTTAAATTTAAAAAAATCCAATAAAATACAACTTTGCATTAATTTCCCTCAAAAAAGCTCTTCACTTTAAACAGGTTGACATTTAACCTGAGATACATCTTCCTCCCCCTTCTGAGAGCTGGGATTGCATGAATGAGCCACCAGTATTAGGTGAGCTTTTAGTGTTCTTGAATTTGTTGATTAAGATATCCTATATGGTCCTGTTTCCAGTTTTTCCTTTACGTGGCAGTTGTGCCTTATGATTAACTTTATCATGAACTTAGAAACAGGGAATCCATATGTTAGCCAGCTTAACTCAAAAACCGAGGTGAACTCCCTGCCTGAACATCTCACATAGCTGGGACCATAGCTGAGTAACTGACTTTGGCTGCAGGAAGCTTTTACAAATACTAACACAAAGTCTCTAATACTTGAAACTTCCTTGAACTGCTTTGGACCCTGAGGATTTCTTTTTCCTAATAGTGGTAAGAAAACAAGTTTTTCTCTCTTCAGGAATTGTTAACCTAACCTCTCTAGTAACTACAAATCTACCCCCACTTATAGCAAGTATTAAGCAGGCTTATGGGGGCTTAACAGCAGTCTCAGTGAGCATGCACTTTGAGCCCTAGAGCCTGTGTCCTTTCCTTCTAGTCCATATGGACACATGTACTATCCGCATGGTAGAATACTTCAAACAACACTAAAAGACATAGGTGGAGGTACTGCTTCCTACTCTGCACTGTTGGTATGTATGAGCTGGGACATAAGCCCACTCTGCTGTACTTTCTCTGTGAAGAGCATCTCCAACTCTTCTCTTTTAGACCTTATGTTTCCCTTAGCCTGAGAGAGACCTTCTCTTGGTAATAGTCAGAAGCTCCCTGCCATAGATAATAGAGCTATGGTGATCTTAATAGTATATACATCAAATTTCATCCTGATAATACTCGTAATCCCATTTTATCTTCCTTGCACACCAAAAACAAGATCTATAATCTTCCTGACCTTTCAAAAGAGTCACACTTACCACTCTGACCTCATCTTCTATTTTTCTCTACCTGTCCTTCCTGGTCACACTAGCCTATCTCCTCCTCCTAAACCAGATCAGCCTCACAGGCATGTGTTGTCACTGCTTTTGCTGTTGCAGTTGCAGTATTGTTTGAATGGAGGCTTTTCACTCAGAGCTTGATCCACAACTATTTTTATGTTTAATTTTAAGACAAGGTCTTATGGAGATGCTCAGTTTCTGGATTTGGTCTTCTGATTCAGTAGAATTCTCCTGCTTCAGCATCTCAGAGTAATAGCTATGTAAAAACTTTTGAGGACAAGGGTCTTGCTAAATTTATCTTTTTCTTTTACTTTTTTCTTGTAGACCCTAGGATTGTGCTAGTGATCATTGGCTATGAGTTGGGTTATGAGTGTGTTGGACTTGGTTGAGGAATGGTGGTTGAACTTTTGGGGGAAAATCACATAGACTCAGTAAACAGTGAATGGTTAAGTTTAAGAAGTTCAGATAAGTGAAGCATATTGCATCTTGGCATTGTTGTTCCCCTTTCTCCCAAGAAAATCTGCCGAACCACAAGACCCATCCTTGTGAAATCAGTTCCTTTCTACAGTTTTTTTCCTTTTAAATTAAACTAATATTCTTTTTTAAAATTAATTTTATTGAGAAATGAATAGCAATGAGACAGTTTCAAAATTGGTTAGTAGGACAGTTACAATAATTAATATTGTTGTCTTCATAGTAGTTACTCATAGTACAAGATTCAGACATGATATCTTGTGTAAACACTATTCATATAAAACTTTATTCTCAGTGAACTAAGAGAAAGTAGCTGTATATCTATCCCATTTTGTATATACAGATATAGATATATAGATATATACCTACAAAATGGTCCTTCATTTACATACCCATTTTTTGTTTATTTTTGTCAGAGATGGGGATTCCATTGACATTTAAATATTGTAGGTGGATGAATTCAGCAAAACAATCCAATATAGTCCAGTAGTCCATAATAATAGTGGGTTATCTGCAGAACTAGCAATGTCAGTTGTTGAGTTGAGCCTTCTACAGCTCAGCATATGAGTACAACATTACTTTTCATACCTTGTTTTTATACATTTCTAATGGATGATTAAGATCAAGATAAAGCAGGATCTATATAACAAACAATGTAATATGTAATAATTCTTTTTTTTTTTTTGTCTTTTTGAGACAGGGTCTCACTATGCAGTTCAGGCTGGCCTTAAGCTCATTTTGTAGCTCAGGCTGGTCTCGAACTCACAGCAATCCTCCTGCCTCAGCCTCCCTAGTGCTGGGATTATAGGCCTGCACCACCATGCCCGGCTTATGTAATAATTCTTACTAAAATCTGGAGAGTCCCAGTTTTAGGGTTTCTCCTGGGAGTGTCCTGAATGCGGGAGCTCATAGTTGACATAGTTCATCTGGTCCTACTGGTGACTAAACTCTTCTGTCCAATTAATCATTCCCTTTACCTCACGGTCACTCACTGTGAAACATGAGACCATCTTTGGAGCTTCACTGAAATCGACTCCTTGTTAGCTTGTAGAATTCAGACAAATGTATTTCCTGTACAAAAAGGGCAATTACAAGGTTGCAGAGAAGAATATTATGTCCTCTCTGGGGCACATTATACCATACATGTGCAAAGCAGTCTTTCTGGTTAAATATAATTTCTGAATCCCCTTTTGTATAATCACATGGTAGGGAATGGGAATCTTCACTAAGGAGGGCTGAGGAAAAACAGCCTAAGTTTTATCTGCAGGGACAGGTATTGGAGGGCAGTGAATCAGAGGCATTAGCTCCCTTATGTTTTTCCAGTGTCCATTGTTTAAAAAGTGGCTTTGCCAGTAATCTCTTGATGAGATTGTTCCCAATTGTTCATGTGGTGATTTTGGGGGCCACAGTAACTGACATGATTGTGGTGTTCAGCCATAGATTGAGATCTTACTAAGCCCATTTGGATTCTGGCTTCTCTGTTTCAGTCTTTGTGGGGTGAATGGAATGTTCCCACAATGCAGTAGCCACTATCCAGGCATCACTTCTCTCCATGCCACCCCACCATGTTCTCAGTAGGGGACAAATTAGTAAATATGTATAAGAGGAGCCAGAGTGGCCCTGCTGCCAGAAAAATCCAAAATGTATCAGAAACTTCTGCTTTGTACTGCCAGGATCCACTATTTCCATGCTCCTTTCCTCACTGAAAGCCAAAAGCCTACTTGGAATCATAAACAGACATTTACGTATTGCTTACGAAGAAATGTTTACACTAAAACCAAGCGGGTGTGGACATGACAACAGAAAGAGATGAAAACGTCACTTCTCTATTCACAGAGAGAATGAAAGAATCTGAAAGCAATTGAAAATGAAACATTCTTACTCTCTGGCTCCAATGATTATTCTCTACGATCTTTCTCATAACAAACCAATCCTCAGATATGTTTTTGTTTAGAAATTAAATTTCATTGCATTTTGATTTTTTCAGGGATTTTCATTTGCAGCTGTGTTATGGGACCTTCGTTTTCAGCTTCAACAGCTCAGATTGGGATAGATGTGTAGAAGGCATGTGTGGATCTCTGATTTGTTGTTGAAGATTATAACCAGTTTGCTGCAGATCTTTCTAACCCTACCCTACATTTCTTCCTGTCTCCTATTGTCATATATATATATATATATATATATATATATATATATATAT
>PVKA01042665.1:0-17272 GCA_004027165.1 Ctenomys sociabilis | reverse complement strand
CTGCCTGAGCTACAAAGTGAGCTTAAGGCCAGCCTGAACTGCATAATGAGACCCTGTCTCAAAAAGACAAAAAAAAAAAAAAAAAAAAAAGATGTAACCTCAGTATTACTAGAGACATCAAATTTATTAGAGCTCAAACATTAGGTGAATGCTGTGATATGACAATTGACAATATTTTATCATTAATAACTTGGGGCCAAGGACGGTGGTACATGGCTGTAATCCCAGCACTCAGGAAGCTAAGGCAGGAGGATCAATGTGAGTTTGAGGCCAGCCCAAGCTACATAGTGAATGCAAGACCAGCAGGAACTACACAGAGAGACCCTGTCTCAAAAAGACAAACAAAAAAGTTAACTTGGAAATCTTAATTTGAAAATATGAAATCAACACTAAGATGCTGAATTTACAAAGAAAAAAATTTTTCTAAATATTTTTCAAAATGTGCTTATTTAGGGGCCAAGGATATAGCTCAGTAGCACAGTGCCTGCCTGGCAAGCACAGGGTCCTCAGTTCAATTTCCAGCACCAAAAGGAAAAAGGCTTATCTCAGTCAATTAAGTTTTTTTTTTTTTTTTTTTTTTTTTGAGACAGCTTCTCCTTATGTAGTTTAGGCTGGCTTTGAACTCACAGCAATCTTCCCAACTCAGTCTCCTGAATGCTGGGATTACAGGCAGGCACCACCATACTCAGCTTTGAGTCAGTCAAGATTTACATTCATTTACAATCACAAATTTATAACTGGAGACAAGAGACAGCTTATACTACTATGAATATACCAGAGTATATTCATACTACTCACCTATTGGACTTAACCCCATAATGAATGTCTATGTTGATATTATACGAAATGAATTCTTTTTCCTCTTCTCCTTCATCACCAACATCCTCTACAAATCACAACAAATATTATATCAAATTCATATCAACTTTTCCAATTTCTTTAAAAAAAATTTTTTTTTTTTTAGCAGAACCAGGGATTAAACTTAGGCCCTTGCACTCACCAGGGCAGCACTTATTCTACTGAGCCATCTCCCTGGCTCTTCCAATTTCTTATTTAATAAGTGCATAGAATGGTTACTGTCAACAGAACCCCCAATCTCACATTTAAACTCCTGGGTCCCAAACATGGCAGGTGGGACACATCTTTAATCCAAGGTACTTGGGAGGGCTGAGGGGAGGATCACAGATTCAAGGCCAGCCCAGGCAACTTGGTGAGATCTAGTCTCAAAATGAAATTTTAAAAAGGAGCTGGCAATGCACCTCCGTGAGAGAGTGAATATGTGAGGCCCAGATTCAAACCCAGCACCTAATAAGTTAATAAATTGGGGGCTGGGGAGATGGCTCAGGGGAATAAGCGCTTTCCTGGCAAGCGCAAGGATCTGAGTTCAATCCTTTTTGGTTCCGCCAAAAAAAAAAAAAAAAGTAAATAAATATCCTTTAAAAATGATCCCCCCACTGACATTCCAGAACCCAGAAGCCACATATCCTCCATCTCATCATCCATCCTCTCTCATATGCTGTGTCACTCACTTGCTCCTCTTCTACATACCGCCCGGGGAGGGGAAGTGCGAGGAAGAGGACACAGGCAAGGTACTAGGGCCTGGCTGCTGCTGGCCTCTGCCCACCTCACTCGCCCGGTGAGGCCTCAAGGCCTCATCTTGGGACTTCTACCACAGCCAGCTGCCCGCGCACACTGCCAGCTTGGCGCACACACAGACTCAAGAGCCTGGGCGAAGCAGGTGTGGCTGCTACAAGCTCCATTTTCCAGATAGAGGGCAAGGCCTGCATTCCTGGCTGGAAAGTGTGCAGGTGAGCACTATCCAGGCTGACTCCCAGGCCAGGTCCCCAAAGCGCGCACACAGCTGCTGCTGTTGAGGGAACCCCAATCCTAGCACTAGAGAGGCTGAGTCTCCCAGGAGAGAGAGTTCAAGCCTAACTTGGGAAACTTAGTGAGACCCTATCTTAAAAGTAAAAAATAAAATAGGCTAGGGATGCAGCTGAGTGTAAAGCCCCTGGGTTCAACCTCCAGTGTCAAATAACAAAAAAACACCTTATTGGGATGTAACGGTAAGGCAGCCTCAAGATGCATGGGGTCAGATTTCTAAATTCAAAATCAAAACTGGAAATTAAAATAAGGGCTGGGGTAGCTCAGTGCTACAGAAAGTGTCTACATGCACCAGACCTTGGATTCAATCCTTAAAAGCAAAATTAAATTAAAAAATTCTGGGGCCAGGGAGTAGCTCAATGGCACAAGGGCCTGCCTGGCAAGCTCAAGATTCTGAGTTCAATTCCAGAACAAAAAAATTCCAAACTTCTACATCTAATCCACAAGATGCTTTACCATCCTAGAAAATATCTTTGCAATGTTTACTGCGTGAAATATTAACAAAACTTCTGATTTAAGGGTTAATCATGATTCACCTGCACAGTGAAGCCAAAGAGTAATGGAAAGTAAAAGCTGCCAGTCCTGCAATGGAGTTCTGAAGTGCGGAGGCTCGGCTTCCCTGGGTCATCAACACTCTTCCTCGGAGCTTGGACTTGTGAGAGGTAAAAATTTGCAATGGAGAAGGGGGTGGGTTTTTTAGGTACTGACATCTACATGTAGAGAACCCGTGCAAAGCTACTGCTTTACTAGTTTAATGTGAAAGAACAAAATTCCCACTGAAGACTACAACATATTATTGCATCTGAGTGGGTGGCAGAACACTTGAGTGTGCCAAGGTTTCCCCAGCTGTCTGAAAAGCACTACTGTCTCCTCATGGGGGCTGGTGGGACAGACAGTGCCACGAGGACTGAGGTGGGTGCAGGGTGCTGCTACCATGTGGTGCCAGGGATGGAACCCCGCTCCTTTCACTTATTTATTTTTCTATATATTGATTGAGTGCTATTTTGAAGACATTTTATGTGAATAATAAAACAAGATTATGGAAAGTCTACAGAATTAAGGATGGAAAGAGCTCACACCCCCACCACTGTGACCCTCTGTCAGCTGGGGCGTGGCACTCTGCCCTCTGCCCATGTGCTCACATCTGTGGAGCAGAGTCACGATATGCACTTGGTTTTAGGCAATATGATTTGATCTTGGGGCTAGAGATTTGGTTCAGCAGTAGAATGCTTGCCTAGCAAGCTGGAAGCCCTGGGTTTGGTCCTTGCCACCAAAAACAAAAAATAAACCTCCCCTAAAAAACAATTCAATCAAAAAAAAGGACTAAAAACAAGGCAACTACAATATGATTTGATCTTACAGTACAGCCAGATGTGTTAAATCAATTCACAGAAGGTATTAAAATTTTTTAGGACTGGGGAGATAGGTTGGTGGCCTAAGCACCTTCTTGGCAAGCACAAGAATCGAGTTTGATCCCTGGTACTGTCTGCCATGCAGGCCCTGGAGCGCTGCGCATCCGTGTCAGCCACCGAGACCACGGTGGTGTATTCCTGGAATCCCAGTGCTGGGGAGGCTGAGACAAGAGGATCACTACAAGTCCAAGCTTGTAGGGAGACCCTGTACCAAATACATAAAAAAGAAAAGAAAATCTCCCAGCACTAAGGAGGTTGAAGCAGGCGGATCAGTGCAAGTTCAAGGCCAGTCTGAACTACATAGAAAAGTAACATCCAAAAATCACAAAGGAAATCAATGGCACAGCTAAAAATAGGTGGACGCTGAGTCATTTCTGCCCCCGCCATACACTCCTCATCCACCCCAGGATCACAGGAAGCACAGGAATCCGAGGAAAGCTGCGGCAGGCGGGCGGGGCGGGGCGCTGCAGGGCCGGTGCTGCAGTGCGGCGGCGCCCCGCCCGGTGACGTCACCAGCGCCAGCCCTGCCGGCCGCCCCTTCCGCAGACGGCTGGTACCCACCCTCCAGAAAGCCCCTTCCGGAGCAGTCTTTCAGGATCCAGGGAAGAACCTATCAGCGTCTAAATCCCACTTGGAGAAACTGTGATGCTTTGCTGAGCCACCAAGTAACTTAACCTTTATGCCTCTTTTTAAATGATTATATTTTCCAAACAATGAAAAATTGACACCACAGAAATATTTAAACAATTCCTTAGAAATAGTCCTGGTAATGGAGGCTCTTGGTTCTGTGGCGTTCAGGAGCCTACCCAGAGACAATCACTTGCTTTGACAGGGGACATCCCCAGGAGGCTGCCTGCTGACACAACTGCATGGGGGCCTGCCATACGGCTGAGACCAAGCCCCGGCTGCAGGTCCAGGGTCGCCGTAGGACTCAGTCCTCTGGGAGCTCTTCTGAGGCACAGCTATATCTCAGAGCAGTCACTCAATTTCTAGAGGTGTTCAGTGTCACTTAGCTCTCAGGTTCGACACTTTTTTTCCCCTTTAGGCAGGGTCTTGCTATGCGGCCTCTTTACTTGCTGTGTACCCAGGCTGGTCCTGAACTCATACAGTCTTCCTCTGGTCTCAGCCTCCCCAGCCCTGGGATTACAGTTTGTGCACCACCAGCAAGGCTACCCTAATGTATTTTAAACCACTAGCAATGTGCAGATAACATTGTGAATTATGTGAACAATGCATCTTAATTCATGAAATATAAAAAGGTGATGGCCTGGTTACCTTAAAAAAACAGGCAACAGTGAAAGGAGTCAAACACTGTGATGGCAGGGACAGGAGGGGCTGTTCCTCTCAATTCTGCCAGCCACAGTTAGCCAGCGCTCTGGACCCATCACCGCTACGACCCTTGACAGGGCATGCCTGAGTGCTCCAGGTTCTCCACCCTCTGCTTCTCTCTCCTCTGAGAGTTTCAGAGGGTGACTTCGGTAAGCCAAAGTCCTGCACACCCCCACCCCTTCTGCTGCAGGTGCCTCCACTCTGGTGTGTCCTTTCTCCTCCTTCAGAGGAGCACAGCCACCACACCTATTCCCTTTGGGTCCGCTAAGAAGGGGATGGAAGGCCAGGAGGTTTCCACGGGAACACCCTAGGGAGGGGTATGGGGCAGCGCTAAACCCTATAGTGCTTGTGTGTGGTGTGACACAAGGGTTCACTTTGCATTCTCAGGGAAAAGAGAAGAGAAAAATTAAAAGAAATTCTTAATACCTAAGTAATTTAAGACCTGGTACTTTTAAAGTTAATTTATAAAGAAATTTATATCAAATAGATTACCTTGCTTTAATCAAGAACTGAGGAAAGAATTGAAAAGAAATTAGTTTTAGGTTTTAGAATCCTCCTTTAAAATATTCTTTTCCCCAACCAGGTCTTAAAATGAAAGGGTTTCAGGATCCTCACTACTGAAAGAGGAAGACAGACCAACCCTCCTCCTGCCTGGCATTCAGCCATCGTCTCTTCTCAGACAGGGTCTGGCTATGTAATTTTTTTTTTCAGAACGAGGGATTGAACTCAGGTCCTTGTGCTTGCCAGGGAAGCACTTATTCCACTGAGCCATCTCCCCAGCCCTAGGGTCTGGCTATGTAGCTCAGGGTGGTCTCCCACCTCAGCCTGCCCAGAGGTGGGCAGCGCCACCAGGCCTGACTCCATCTTTACTCTTTTAAGAAGAAGCTGCTGCAGACTCCTCCCTTGAGGGATCTATGTTTCACTCACTCGCTGTGCTCTCTGCATGCTCAAGCTCATCTCATGGCTTTGTCCTGTGAGGCTGCAGGGCAGGGTCCAGTCCAGTATGACAGAATGGGACCAGGAAGAATCCAAGTGACTCCTGTCTGGCTCTGTACGGATGTTTCCTTGGCACAAGGGGGGGTATAGGCCTGTAATCCTAGCACTTGGAAGGCTGAGGCAGGAGGATAGCCTTGCTACATAGGGAGACCCTGTCTCAACAAAACAAAACAAAGCCCACCATGATAATAATACAGACTTTCCTGCTGATTTATCAATCACCTTGTGTTTCCTAACCATTTCAGTACTAAGATAGGCTGAAATGAATACTGCCTGAGCATTCATAATCTGAAATGTGAAACTTGGAAGTTCGGGTTCTGGAGCATTTCAGATGTCTGATTATGGGGGTCAGGGGTACTCAACTGGTAAAACTGATGCAGAAATATGAAATCTGGCCGGGTGTGGTGGCGCATGTTTGTAATCCCAGCACTCGGGAGGCTGAGGCAGGAGGATTTTTTGTGAGTTTGAGACCAGCCTGAGCTACAAAGTGAGCTTAAGGCCAGCCTGAACTGCATAGTGAGACCCTGCCTCAAAAAGACAAAAAAAAAAAAAAAAAAAAAAAAAAAAAAAAAAAAAAAAAAAAAAAAAAAAAAAAAAAAAAAAAAAAAAAAAAAAAAAGAAATATGAAATCTGAAAAGTTCAAACTGGAAACACTTTTGCTCTAAAACATTACTGATGAAGGATACTCAAAGTGAATTACATTTTTAGTGGTCACTCTATTAAATTTCTTCATTCTTTAAATCATATAAAAATATATCATAAAACACACAAAAAAAGCATTTCCCCTGGGCTTTTGCATTGACACAATGGGTAATATAAATGCTCCAGTCCCGATTCCAGACTAAGGAAAAAGAGATTAACCCCAAATTACCTAACTCAGGAAAACTACAATTATGAGCTCAAGATAAGTATGTACTAAAAGCAGCCACTATTTTTGGTCATAAAGACAAAGTTCCAAGGCCCAAACACTCCAGCAAAATACAATAATGATAAGCCGGTCAGGCCAGGTAGGTCACAGACATGTCAGGTGCCAATGCACTGCTGCCTATACCACTCAACCTTCTGGAGACAAAAGCGAACATGATACACTCTTGACAAAAAGTGCCACAGAAACATCAACAATATAAGACGTCTGCTTAAGTAATGAGTGCCCATTTGTTTGTGATCTTACAAGTACACGATGAAGAACATAATTTCCAGAGACCAGGAATTATGCAGAGATTTCCATTTTTAAAATGAGAAGCTGTACTTCTCTTTTCTGACTTGCTAACCCACAGCTTTTGCTCTATACTTTGAAAAATGCTATACTTTAAGTTTACAAAAATGTATTTACTTCATATAAAAATGCTTCCAGCCAGATGTGGTGGTACATGGGGCCGGGAGATGGCTCAGTGGAATAAGCACTTCCCTGGCAGGCGAAAGGGCCTGAGTTCAATCCCCAGTTCCACACACACACACACAAAAAAAAAACAGATGTGGTGGTACAGGCTTATAATCCCGGCACTCAGAAGGCTAAGGCAGGAGGATCCTTGTGAATTCTAGGCCAGCCTGGGCTACAAAGATCAGTTGCAATGACATAATGGGACCCCACCTCAAACAAATAAATAAAAATGCTGCCAGGGATATAGCTCAGTGGCACAGTGTCTGCCTGGCAAAGAAAGGTCCTGAGTTCAATTCCTGGTACCATCTCCCCCTAAGAAAAAAATCCCAAATGCTCCACAGTCACTGTTTGGAAACTTCTTTCCATAAAGAAGGAGAACTTGAATGAATAAAAATGTTTCATCTGTTCATTAAGCAAATACTACTACAGTATTTCATTGTGGATGCCAGTCTATTTTGTTTAAATAATTCAGATTTATTTTCTTTCTTAATGTAAGCCTTTCCACTGTGACCACCTCTTGGTGGACAGCACTCTGATTAACGGCACAAATGCCAATGCCAACTCACAAGCCCTCGGGTTCCGGGGCTGCTCTCCTCTAAAGCGTCCTCACGGGCAGGGCGGAGTGCCAGTGCAGGATGGATGGGGAGAGCATGAGAGGCCCTGTGCTGCATCTGCAGTCAGGATGCTAACGAGCGAAACCAGGCGTGAATGCAGATTAACTTTTAAAACTTTCTTTAGATTACTTTTTTTTTTCTGAGGCAGGGTTCACTGTGTAACAAGACTGGCCTCAAATTCCTGGTGATCCTCTTGCTTCAGCCTCCCAAGTGCTAGGACTGCAGTTTTCTTAGATTATACTATGTGAAAAAAATAAACCATAGATTGGTTAAATGGTTAGAAATATGTCAAGCACTGCTATAAATACAAAAGTGAGGTAGGATTTCAATTTAGGTAGTTTCTGGCCTTGGTCAACTTTCAAAAGTGCAAGTCATTGCAAAGCCAAGATTTGGATGCCTGGATACTCAGTTTGCTGAAGGGAAGAAAAGCGCACTAGGAAGCATGATCCTGTCACTTGCAATAATTTTAACAGTTTAATTGTAACATAAATTACTGAGGATCACTACAAGCAAACAGCAAACTGACAAATTTTTTTTTTTTTTGGTGGAATCAGGGATTGAACTCAGGCCTTTGTGCTTGCTAGGCAAGCACTTATTCTACTTAGCCATCTCCCCAGAGACCCCAAAATTGTTTTCATAAAGTAATCATGACCCAAGGCAAAACAAAGACTGATCTCAATACATGAGTTATACAACATGAACAGAATAAGGAATTAGGTGTGGTCAGCTACTCAAAATATAACTTTAAGGGCTGGTGAGATAGCTCAGTGGACTAAGTGACTGCTTAAGCAAGTGTGGAGACTGGGGTTTGATCCCCAGCACCACTAAGCCAGCCACTGAGACCAGACATGGTGGCACATGTCTGTAATACGAGCGCTGGAGAGGTTGAAAAGAGGAGGATCACTATGAGTCTGAGCTGTGTAGTGAGACCCCGTACCAGATCCATAAAGTAAAATACATTTAAAATGCAGATCAAAATTTATTTTAGTAAAATAATGTACATGCACTGAAAATGTCAGAAAGGAATAGGTCAAAATACTGACAGTGGAAGGATTCCAAGTAACTTTTACCTCATGTGTATACTTTAAATTTTCTACAACTAAGCATGTTTTCTGATAAGAGTACATGAACCAATTTTAACGTTAGAAATTTCCATGAAGGAAAATGTAAATCCAAACAAAATCAGTAGTCTTGAATGTTAGCTATCTAAGTATGTTACAATTTGAATCCATGTAGGTCTAAGAAAAGTATTCTCTTACACTTTATAAGTGTAACCTTCCACCACTGGCTGAAGGCAAGACTACAGTGAAACATCTCTGAGTGGAATGGTCTCTGAAAGAAAAAAAATGCTCAAGAGGAAACCCAAGGGAGTGCCAGGGGTGGGGCGGATGGAAGGTGTGTGTCCCCCTCCCCAGTCCAACCGATGCACAGCTTTCCCACGTGGAAAAAATGTGTGGCATTCTCTGACAACCTCCAATCCTGGGTGCTATCACCCTGGCTTCAAGCAGGGCAGGAGCCACACCCTGTCCTGGCTCTTCTTCAACTACAAACCTGTCCTCAGAGATCAAAAGAGACCTTGCGTACCACCTTGCGGCCGGGGAAGGGGTTTACTTTTGGGGTCACTATTTCAGGAAACAGCTGTCACATACGAATCTTTAGCCTCCACCCCCCACTAGATGCCCTACCCGGCTTTCATTTTAAATATGTAACATCAATAACAGGGTTACCGCAAGGATCACCCAAGCACCGCACACACACAAGGCACGATTACGAAAGCAGACAAGTTCGTTTGCCGTCCTGCATGTGTGGGAATGCATACTAGAAACTGTCATTCGGTTAGTTGGTGACCTTGGCCAGACACTCAGAAACAGACCAGGCTTCCTCGAGGATGATACAGGGCTACACACACACACACACACACACACACGCACACAGAGCAAGGAAGCCTCCAGCACGGAAGGAGACCAAGGTGTGAGCACCGCTCGCAGTGATGCTCCCAGGCGCCCGCCTACAGGGTCACCCCGCGGCCTCCGCCGTCAGTCGCTGCCCCAACCCAACCCGAGCGCCGCCATGCAGATGGCCCAAGCCGCCAGCGCCCAGGTCGGCTCTGTCACATCCCTCGGGAGACCGGCCCGGCCCGGGCAAGAATCGAAACCCAAGAGCCCATGTGACACAGGAGCAAGGATGCGGCCTCCGCCCGAGCTCGGGCTGGAGCCGCTGTCTCCACCCAGCTCGGCCATTTTGACAGGCCAGACAGACAAAGCGCCCCCATTGTTTGGGGTGACGGCGGGACCGGGTCCCCGAGACCAGTCGCGTCCCTTCCGGTGAGCCGGAAGGGGCCACCGGCCGGGCTCGGGGCGGGAAGGGGCGTGGCGAGTGGGGGGCTCTCCGGTCCCGCGGGGCTGCCGGGGACGCGCGAGGCTGCGCCGCCCCGCGGGGCGTCGGGCGGGTCCGCACCTTTAAGGGTGGAGCGCTCCACCAGCACCGTGTGCACCTGCGGGTCGGCCAGGAACTTGCGCATCTGCTCCAGCGCGCTCTTCTCCTCCAGCGCCGCCTCGAGCGCGGCGGGCGCCTCGCCGCCATCCTCCAGCAGCAGCGGCACCAGCTTGCGCAGGTGCTTCTGCAGCACCGCCACGTCCGCCACGTTCTGCACGGCCGACACCTCCAGGCCGGCTGAGCTGTCCTCGCCGCCGCCGCCGGGCTCCGTCATGGCGCCGCGCTCGGGACCACCGGAGCGCTGAGCAGGCGGCCGCGACCGCCGAGAACGGAGCGAGCGAGCGAGAGAAAGAGATGGGGAGAAACGGACGTCGGAGCCGTCCGCTACCCAAGACAGACTGCGGCGAGGCGACCCAACTCCGCCCTAAAGGCAGCCGCCGCCCGCCGTCCGTACCACCGGCGGCCGCTCGCGCCGGGCGTCATGACGTTGTGCATTGCGGGGCGGAGCTTCTTGCCGCGCGTCCTGCTGGGACTTGTAGTCCAGGCTCTGGGCGGGGCCCACACCGCAGCACCTTAACATCTCCCTCGTTGACTCGCGCTGGTAACGGGTTTGTGAGCTCCCAAGAATTCCATGAACAGTGAGTGTAGGAATGATACGTGGACTCGAGGTGACATTGTGAGCCCGCAGCTTATACTAGCTTATACTGTTCTTGGCACTTGACCTGTGTTCTGCAATCAATGAGAAAGTATTAAAAGGTGCCGAAATGTAGGCTCCATGGATCGGTTATTAGCACCCGAAGGCGGTGTGAGAACTTCCTCAGAGGATGACCAAAACAGAGAGCCACCCTAGGGTACCCACTTCCAACGTGATGCCCCTCTGATTACTCAGACCTGGCGCTATTTCTGTGAGCTTCTAAGATCTGAGTCCCTTGGGGCAGGGGTGGGGCTGCCCCATTCTGGCCCACCGCGCGCTCCTCCTGTACACCAAGAGAACAGAAAGGCCAGGACCAAGCCTGTTCATAATTTTAAAAAGGGTGACTTCTTCCAAGAGGTAGGGTTTGGTCTTTGAATGTACAGATTAGCTTGCCTCTTCCGTGGGATAGGGGAAAGGAAGCCAAGGATAGGTTTTTAATATCCAAAGTGCAGAGTCACAGAACGGAGCCCTGATTGGTGGAATGACGATGGTATGATTTGATTCTCCCAAATCATCTTTAGAAAACTATCCAACCTACAGTAAGCTTAGTCCTTGCATAATTTCTCAGTGCCAGGCCCTAGGGACTGCCAGACTAATCAGATGGTTTTGTGTGAAGGAGAACAGATGAATGCTCTATCCGTCCCCCTGCCTCTATGGCCCACCCTCTGTGATATGACCAGATAATTCTAAATAATCATCCCGAAGAAAAAAATAAAGCAACTGCAATGAGTTTGTGTTGTGAGCGTCTCAGCAAGGGCACTACCCACAGGAGCTCATACTGAATGCCACGCATCTGGGCGTGGTGCTCAGGGCTCCTCTGCATCTACCCCTTAGGGGCAGTAAGAGGGGTAGAAAGGGACGTGAGATCAGGGCCAGGGAACTCTGAATTGGCCTTGCCCTGTCTGAGACTGAAACCTTCCGGGACCTGGCAGAAAGCCTGCAAGCTGGCTGCACCATGAGTCAGCACCTGCGCTGGAGCCTGGCTGCTCAGGCATCCAAGGGACTTGGGTATCTGCATCCTGGTGCCAGGCCAAAGGAGCATGGAACAGGCTATGGATTTGCAGCTCTACCCATAGGCTCAAAACTGAAAGTGGCCCTTATTTTTTAAGGTAGTGAAATCAGGGAATCCATCTATCCACAAAGATTCATAAATGACCCAAAAGTATGCTTTTCTGATTTTTTGAAAAATGAATTAGGTTTATTAAATTTAAAGATGAACAACCTTATAAAGGCATAACAAACAAAAAATAGAAAGCAGCTTTAGGCTTTCTCTTAATAATAAAAGGAAGCATAAAGACTTTTAGCTTAAGGTTAACAAATAGGCCCTTAAATTAGAACAGATTTTACGAGGATGGTTTGTTGTGTGCTCCAGGCTGGCTGGAAGACAGGCTTGGGTAATCAAAAGTCACTGTCCTTGTCCCACACTGCCTTGGCACCATGCCGAAGTACTTATGGAAATCTACAATTAAAAATCAAGAGGTAGCCAGTAAGTTTTCCTTATTTCTAAAGGTTTTCCTTTTGCTTTGTTTTTTGAGGTAGGGTCTCACTGTGCAGTTGGGGCTGGTCTTTAGTTCACTATATAGCCCTGGCTGGCTTTAAACTCACAGTAGCCCTCCTGTCTCAGCCTCCCCAGCGCTGGGGTTACAGGCCTGGCGTTTCTTATATTTAATGGGCAGGAACAAGAATGAGCAGTCAGAACTGGGTGCTTGCTGTGTCTGGTAGGCTTGGGCCCTAGTATGAATTACTAAAGTCACTGTGGTGGTCATCTAATATGGCCGATGCCATTAAGACAAAGGCCTATGCTCCCCTCCTCCTTCTCCAACTTAGCCCAGGACATAATTTACTTTCACCCTTCCTGCCACCTCAAGGAAGAGCCCCAATCAGTTTCTCAGATATACCAAAACATGCCCTTCAAACCTCTCCCCTGGCAAAAGGTCATAAAAGCCTCAGCCTTCCTTTGTCCAGTTCAGAGAATTCCTTGACCTCCCCGAATTCTCTCTGTGTCCTCAAAGAAAATACCTCTTTCCCTTTTTCTTTCTGGCTGTTTCCCTGCTGCGCCGAGAACCTGTCAGTACCCACGGCTGGCACAGGGGCTGCCCGGCCTGCTGCAGGGCTGGCTGGGAGCCAAGCCTCTTTCAAGGCATCCTTTCTGCTTCTGGCACAGGACTCTGGTCCTGTCACCCCCCCTCACCCCTAGGTGAGAGTAAGACTCTCCCCTACCCCTTTCTCTTCCAAACCTGAGGCCACCCCCACTTGCTGGTTTCTGAGTCTCCATTTCCTCCAGTTGATGGTGGGATCTACTTTCAATTGGCAAGGGGCATTGCCGTGGGGATTCCTTTTAATTTGATGGCTGTGTGGAGGGGACCACATCCATTCTCCACCTCTCTTGAAATATTCTAGCCACAGGATACCCATTGTCACCACTCCTGTTCAATACAGTTCTGGCAACATTAGAGCAATTAGTCAAGAGAGAGAAGAAAGGAATAACAATTGAAAAGGAAGAAGGGAAATTATCATTATTTGCAGATGACATGATACTCAACATAGAAGTACTGGCCCAAAAAGTCTAAGAGTTTTGTAGATTGAATAACCAAATTCAATAGCATAGCAGGGTACAAAGTCAACACTGAAAAATCAACAGCATTTCTATGCACAAACAAGGAATGCACCAAGAGAGAAATTAGGGAAACCACACCTTTCACAATAACACTCCCCCCAAAATGAAATACTTAGGAATCAATCTCACAAAGGAAGTAAAAGTTTTTTACAATGAAAATTATAGTACGTGAAAAAAGAGATCAAAGAGGATTTCAGAAAATGGAAAGATACTCCTTGCTTCTGGACAGGAAGAATCAACATTGTGAATATGGCCATACTCCCAGAATTGTTATACAAATTCAATGCAATCCCAATTAAAATATCATTACTATACCTCATAGATCTAGAGAAAACATTCCTGAAATTCATCTAGAACCAAAAGAAACCTAAAACAGGAAAAACAATCCTGAGCAACAAAGGAAAGGCAGGGGCATCACAATCCCTGACTTGAAGTCATGTTTTAAAGCTACTGTGATTACTGTAATAAAGTCAGCATGGTACTGGCAAAAAAAAAAAAAAGAAAAGAAAAGAAAAGAAAAAGACCTGAGGATCAATGGAACGGATCAGAAGATACAGACACAACTACAAACACATTCAGCCACCTTATCTTTGACAAAAGGGACAAACATTTTCATTAGAAGAAAATTAGGCTCTTTAACAGATGGTGCTGGAAAATCAGGCTTTCCACATGCCAAAGGCTAAAATGAAACCCATACATATCACCAAAACTACAGTCAAAATGTATCAAGATTTAAATATTAAAACTGAGGCCAGGGAAATAGCATAAGTGCCTGCCTGGTGAGCTCAAGGACCTCAGTTGGATCCCAGGTACAAAAAAACCCCAAAAAACCTGAAACAATAGAGTTGGGCGTGGTACCATATACCTGTAATCCCAGCACTCAGGAGGCTGAGGCAGGAGATTATTGTGAGTTTGAGAACAGCCTGGGCTGCACAGTGAGTTCAATGTTAGCCTGAACTGCATAGAGAGACCCTGTTCAAGAAGACAAAAAACAAAACAACAACAACAAAAGGAAACCCTAAATCTTCTGGAGGAGAAAGCTGGAGGAAATCTTAAGGATCTAGGGATATAGGTAGAGAGTTTATGAAGAAAAACGAAGCTGCACGGGAAATACTTCAAAGAATCAACAACTGGGATTTGATCTTTTTGAAAAGTTTCTGCATATCAAAAGATGTCAGTGCCGGGCGTGGTGGCGCATGCCTGCAATCCCAGCACTCAGGAGGCTGAGACAGGAGGATTGTTGTGAGTTCAAGACCAGCCTGAGCTACAAAGTGAGCTTAAGGCCAGCCTGAACTGCATAGTGAGACCCTGTCTCAAAAAGACATAAAAAAAAATAAATAAATAAAAAGAAGTCACCAACAGAGTAAAAGAAAACCCATGAATTGGGACAAAATTATAGCTGACTGTCCTCAGACAAAGGACTTGTATCTAGAACATACAAAGAATTAAAAAAAAAAAAAAAATCAAGGGCCAGCCAAATAGCCAAATAGCTCAGTGGATTAAAGCGCCAGCAAGCAGGCGCAGGGGCCAGGGTTTCAATCCTCTGGCACTGAGTCAGCAACTGAGACTGGGCAGCAATAGAGACTAGGCCTGCTGGTGTGCGACTGCAATCCCAGCTCTTGGGGGGCTGTAAACAGGCAGATCACTATGAGTCTGATCTAGTAGTGAGACCCTGAACACCCTATGGACCCTTCCCTAAAATACAAAAAAAAAAAAAAATTTTTCAAAAATCAGGCCCTCAAAATTCAAAGACCCAATCCAAAATTCAAAGACTCAATCCAAAATTGTGCTTGCCTGCCAGGCATGCACAAGGTCTTGAGTTCAATCCCCATACAGCCAACCAAAAAAACAAAAAAAGAAAAAGAAAAAAAGGTTCACCATCATTGGTCATTTAAGAGATGCAACTT
The DNA here is from genome assembly GCA_004027165.1 of Ctenomys sociabilis. Taxonomy (NCBI): domain Eukaryota; kingdom Metazoa; phylum Chordata; class Mammalia; order Rodentia; family Ctenomyidae; genus Ctenomys; species Ctenomys sociabilis. The sequence goes on along the minus strand of PVKA01042665.1, from coordinate 2,002 downwards.
AAAACAATGTTGAGATCCCATCTTATGCCAAAAGAATGGCTGTCATCAAGAGGTCAACCGATAACAAATGCTGGAGGGGGTGTGTGGAGAAAGGAACACTTCTTTACTGTTGGTAGGAGTGCAGGTTGATACAACCACTATTTTTTTTTTTTTAATATGGAGTGCTTCACGAATTTGTCCTTGTGCAGGGGCCATGCTAATCTTCACTGTATGATTCCAATTTTAGTATATGTGCTGCTGAAGCAAACACTACAACCACTATGAAATCAGTGTGGAGATTCCTCAGAAAGCTCGCATGGGAGGTCCCATTCAACCCAGCTATTCCCTGCCTAGGTATTTTTCCAAAAGAACTGAAGATATCACATCACAGTGATATATATTAACCCATGTTTAGCAGCACAATTTGTCATAGCTAAGTCTTAGAAACAACTCAGATGCCCATCAACTGAGGAATGAATAAAAAAGATGTGGTATTTTTACACAATGGAGTATTACTCAGCTATTAAAAAGATAAATATAAAGCCTTTATTGGTAAATGGATGCAAGTATTAGGAAGTGAAATAAATCAGACGTGCATGTGCAAACATCATATTGTCTTGCTAGTGTGAGAATCTGAAAGAGAAAATAAAACATAAAAGGTGCAATAGCTACTGCTTTTTTTTTTTGTTGTTGTTGTTGTTGTTTTTTACCAGGGATCAAACTCAGGACCTTGTGCTTGCCAGGAAGTCACGTAAGCCTCTGAGCTATTTCCTCAGCTCTTTAGTAGCTACTGTGAAAGGTAAAGAATCTGTTCAATGAGAAGGAAAAACTGGGATGAGGAAAAGGACAAAGGAAAGAAGGGAAAAAGATATATTGTTGTATATATTCTGGATAGATTAGATAATTGTGCTGCTGATTTCTGCCGGTCTACCAAAAGGAGCAGCTTTTTTTTCTTTTCTTTGGACAGCTCAGGATGCCTTCAGAGCATTTTTTTCAGAACCAGGGATTGAACTCAGGCCCTTGTGCTTACCAGGGAAGCACTTATTCCACTGAGCCATCTCCCTAGCCCTTTTTCTTTTTTTCATTTTTCTAGTAAGGCTTGAGGATCTGGTGATCGAACCACAACCACCTGAGCCTGACTGCTCTGTTAAAGCAGTCACTTAAACAACTGTGCTAAAGGGCAGGCCCCTTCTTTTTTTTTAATTTTTAGTTTTTAATTTCTTCTTTTTCTTATAACTTTTTTTTTGCAATTTCACAAGTTTATATCTGGTAACCTAAACAACGAATATGAAGGTAACATTATGCAATGCAACAACCATTGTTGGATTTGTATTACTTTAATGAAATTTCATATTGTTTCTAATGTTTTTTTTTTTTTCTTTCCCATTTTGTATTCTTTAAAGAAAATAACTATAGCGTCTTCTCCAGTGCAGGTCAGTGGCGGGCTCGTCCCCTTCCACTCCTCAGCCCTGGCAGCGCGGAGCCCCCTCTGAAAGCTGCCTCTCCAGGCTCTGGCCACATCCCTCCTGTCTTCCAGGTTGGGACCCTGCATGCATGTATTCGTTCATTTATTCATTCCGGCTAACGCATCCTCTGATAGGTTCTCAGCGCAGCAGAGAAACAAGCGGAAGGAAAAAGGGAAAGGGCTTTATTTTCTTTGAGAACACAGAATTTGGGGAGGTCAAGGTATTCTCTGCAATGGACAAAGGAAGGCTGAGGCTTTTGTGGCCTTTTGTCAGGCTCGGAGTTCAGAGGGGATGTTTAGATATACCTGAGAAGCTGACTGGGGGTCTTCCCTGAGGCTGCAGGAAGGGTGGAAGCAAACCATGTCCTGGACTCAGTTGGAGAAGCAGGGGGAGGTGGTCCTGGCAGAATGGGCCTTTGTTCCAAGGACATTGGCCACATTAGATGACACCCCAGTGATTTTAGCAATTCATACTAAGGCCTGAACCTACCATCCTCACTTAAGTGAACAGGTCTCTAGGGTCTCTCTGGGTTTTATATTTATTTATTCTCTCTGGTT
>PVKA01042664.1:6551-17373 GCA_004027165.1 Ctenomys sociabilis | reverse complement strand
TTTTTTTTTTTTTTTTTTTTTTTTTTTTTTTTTTTTTTTTTTTTTTTTTTTTTTTTTTTTAGGACAGGATCTGCAGGTTTATAGGGTCTCACTATATAAATCAGACTCATTATGATTCTCCTGCTTTCAGCCTCCCAAATTCTGGGATTACAGGCCACCACCATGCCCAGTCTCAGTTGCTAGCTCAGCATGTCCCAGTGGCGGGGCCAGCACCCACGTGGGTGATCAAACCCCGGCTGCTGCACTCTGCCTAAGCAGGTGCGTTAGTCTGCTGAGCTACCTGTCAAGCCCATGAGTTTTAAAATCTAGCTCAGAATTAAAAATCATGCATGCTTATATAATAAAAAAGATACTCCATCTATCATTTAAAAAATGACTTTATGTCAGTGTCTCTCTCAGTTACTTTTCTCTAGTTTCTGGGCAAGATACCCGACACCAAAAATTAAGGGGGGAAGATTTATTTAGCTCACAGTTAGTGGAGGTTTCAGTCCATACTCCGCTGGCTCCAAAGCAGAGGCACACATGGCAAAGGCCAGCAGTTCATAGCAGTAGAAAGCAGCAAGAGCAAAGCAACTGGAGAAGCAGCAGCTGTGGTGTCCAGCAAGCTTCTCACCCTTCCACACTGAAGTGAAAACTGGAGCTCCTCCAAGTGGCGCCCTTCCTTCCACACTAACTGTAGACCTGAGCTTCACTGAGGAGGTGATGCACAGAATCCTTCCTTAAGTCCCATTTGCATAGTTTTTGTGCTAAGTCACTCTAAGGTGGGCCATCCAGGACCGAAAGAGGGGCCTCCACACCCTAGGGCACCAGTCCCTGAGCCTATCCACCGGTCTTCCAACTTCTCAAGTTGATACAATGTATCAATCACCACAGTGACCCTTCATAAGGCAGGAGGAACAGGTTTCACTGGGACACACTATCTCTGATCCGCTGCTACACTCTAGAGGAAATGTCACGCCTGCTCTGCTTCAGTGTCCTTTCTCTGCCCTTACCCCTAATCTTCTCCAACCACTTTGTATCTTCCTTTTTAGAGGCATATAAAATTAGAAGAAAAAAAATATAGACTATTCCAACTAAGTGAAGCCTATAGAACATTAGCACTTCTTAATCCTGAAGACAGGAAATTAACTTTAGAGGAAGGGCACATATCTCATCTTTGGGTTAGGTGAGACAACACAACTCTCCCCATCTAGGAGACATATATAAAAACCATGTCTGATCTTAGTGTTCTGGGCAGGTCTTTCTTGGGAAGCTAAGCCTGAGTTATATTGGAGAGAATTAGCATCTGGGTGATACTAGAAGAGGCTATCTCCAAAAGCAACACACTTATGGGACCAAAACAAATTTACTCTCAATGGAGGTGTCATGGGCAGGGCTACTCTCTGGTGGACAGTCAAAATTCCTGGGTGGAAACTGGCTCCTGACCACTGGAAACTCTCCACTTAGTTATTGAACTTATCTCTCGTTGTTAGTAAACTAGGAATTCTCCCTAAGCTTTTCAGTGGACCCACCTAAATATCCTGCACACCTTCACAAGTTAGGCTGAGGCAGCTTGCAACAAATTGCATTTCACAGCTGCTATCAGAATGATTTGCATTTTTGCCATACAAATGGAAACTGAGAGTAAAAAGGAGATTTTACTTAGCCTTAACTAATGTGCTTCTACCAACCTGCAAAATGTGCTTACTAAATGATAAACAGAAGTGAAACCAGTGAGATTCAAAGATATAAATAAAATTTAGCATTGTCTTGCATCTGAGAAAGGTTTTCTTAATCATAAGTTGGATGACACAAAAGTCTTCAAGATTTCTTTTCCCTAGAGCCCCAAGAGGAATCTGTCAGATCAATTGTCTCTTTTGTGTATTTCCAAAGATGATCCCCTTCAGAGCACATCCAGAGCAGTGCTCTACTTTCAACTTACCTTTTATATATGCAGTAGTTTATTACAAAGTCATGCCTCCTTCTGTAGAATTTCCTGTCACCAGACTAATGGTAACGTAAGCTTACAGATGTCCACGAAGTGTAATTGCACAGCTCATGAGCTTTCTTGTAAGATAAAATCACACGTCAGGTTGAGGGGGGCAGAAGCTGTTCAGATTTTGTCTGCTCCTCTGTCTACCAATGGCATCCACTGGCTCTAGAGTGGATTCCACTCAAAGGACACCTAGAGGATATAAAGAGCAATTAGAAATATGGAGAGGTACCCAAACTGTCTCTTTTTATATTTATTTACAGTCTAGGTCTCTTATTCCACTGAATGCATCTTTAAGCACTGGAAAATATTTGGCAAGTACATCTTAAGAAAGAGCTGCACATGTGCAAGGCCTACCTATTCTGAAAGGCAAAGTGGAATGCGGAAGGAATTATTGATTCTGACGTGAGTTTATATCCAGAAAGATATTTTTAAAACAAGAAAAATGGTCAGAATTTCCTCTAGCTCATATTTTTCTTCATTAAGAAATAGTCCTTTATTTATTCCTCTATGTAGATGTGAGCCACGGGATAACTAGATATCTCAGTCTTCTAAGGCATTCACTGTCCCTGAGCCTGAGTCTGCTCTTCTCCAACCTTTGGAACCCAAGGACATGACAACCTTAATCACAGCCTTACTTACTAAATATAAATTTCCCCCTACTTTCCCTTCTTGTCTACAAGATGAAGCTTCTAGGTAATCTGCAATCCAGCCATCTTCAAGGCTGTTGCCACCCTTAACTGAGTTTATGCAAGCTCCTCAAGGACAGTAATCTTTAGAAAAAGTAAATGAACAATTTAAAATCTCCGGAGTCCATGTGTCATCTTCTCTCAGTGGGCTAAAACAGATAAAGTTATATCTTGAAAATTTTTCAGATAACCTTAATTAGTGTATTATTTAGAGGTTTTACTCAGTTCTATAAACTACATCTATTATCTTTTTAAAACACATTTACTTTAAAGAGAGTATAGCAATAATTGATATGATATTAGAAAGCAGTTTGCATTTAGAAGACAAAAATGACAGGTATTTTAAGCATGCTTTTAGTACTACACATTGCTGTCTGTAATTTAGTTCCTTAGTGCACAGATATCATCATAGGAATAAATGTATGTATGTGCAAGATAGCTAAAAAAGATATACAGCTACTTTCTCTTAGTTCAGTGCGAAGAAAGGTTTCTACTAATATTGTTTAGACAAGATATCATGTCTGCATCTTGCCTTCTGAATAACTACTACAAAGAGAATAATATGCAATATATCAGTTATTATAACTGTCCTACTAACATGTTTTGAAACTGTTTCAATGTTATTTTATCTTTTTTTCTCATTAAAATGAATAAAGAATTAAATTAAAAAAACAAAATAAACTGGAAGGATGCAATGTCAGTCTTAAACTAAACATTGCCCTCTACTGAGAGACAAGCAGCATTACAAGCTGCTATTATATTTTGTGATTACTTCATGTTGTTCATTTTAAGCAACTAGAACATATACAGCCAAGGGAACAACCAGTTCCCACTAGAATCCAACCAGTCCATACCCAGTTCCCCTGCTAACCTAAGAAAGAAGATTAGAGCAGGAGGAAATATTTTTCAAGTGCATATACTTGAATGTCTCAGAACTAAAATCAAGGCTCCTAACTATTTTAAATTTTCAGCTATTTATTAGGATATCCTGTTTTCTTAAAAGTGCTTAACATGAGACTGGTAAAACATACATCCCTAGATCCTAATTCAATAGAGGGACAGATTAGCCTTACTGAAAACTTCATTGCTTATTCAGCTCCAGATATTAGAAAGGATCTGTAAATGATAGGTTTTGCTCCAGATAGCTTACTTGGTACTTTATTAAAAACCGATTCCTTAGTATTCTATCATCAACCTAGGACAAAATCAGGGAAAGTAAATAAAGCAATTGAAAAAAATGTCTGCATTTGTTGGTCCTCAAAACAAACAAACTCTAAGTCTGATTCTCTGGGTTGTGAGATGAGCTCTACAAGTAGGTTCATCTTCTACTACTTTCAAAAGCTCCACATAGGAGGGACTGCCTTAAGAAGCCCTAAACTGTGCCCTAGCCACCAAGGCAGCAAATAGAAGCAAGACTGTCCTCCGAGGCAGAGACCACAGATCTCAGGCTCAGCCTCCCAGGTGGTCCAGTGAGACTGAAGAGCCCTGGAGCTGCCTCTTTCCTCTTTCTTGACTGTCACATCTACCTGATAACTCCATGGTAGAGGTCTGAGTGATCATGACTAGAGGAAAGGGGCTGGGGATTTGGCTTAGTGGTAGAATGCTTGCTTTTCAAGCTGGAAGCCCTGGGTTTGGTCCTCAGTGCTGAAACCAAAAAATAGGGCTGGCCAAACAGATCAGTGGATTAAAGCATCTGCAAGCAGGTGCAGGGGCCAGGGGTTCAATCCCCAGGTCTACCATGCTGGTTAAAACCCTGGGGCCTGCTGAGGAGGCAATTGAGACTGGGCATGGTGGCCTGGGCGTAATCCCAACTCTTAGGAGGCTGTAAACAGGTGGATCACTAGTCTGATCTAGTAGTGAAATCCTGAGCACCCCGTAGACCCTTCCCTAAAATATGAAAAAAAAAAATTAAAAACAATTCAACCAAAAAAAATACAGTGAAAACAAAGAAGACTGAAAGCAAACAACATAAATGAGGAAAAAAAAAAAACCCAGCCTATTCAGGGACATCGCACAGGTATGTTTGTACTTCTCCAACCCTGACCTTCCCTCCTGGCATGATACTTCAATAAAAACAGGCATTTAAAAAACACCTTGCTTTTGCTTAAGCTGTAACTGGGATAACTCTCCATTCACCCGTTCTTTTTAGTTATGCCTAAAAGCTCCATATTCTTAACCTGTCCAAATATTGTGATATATATTCAAGTTGCCAACTAATCAAAATTATTCAGAAATAAGTTTTCACAAATGTGTATTCTTATCCATGTACAAAAATTTATTAAAACTGATTTCCGAGGACAGACAAAATCTTGTCAGAGTAGGTAAAAGTCTAAAAACACTTGCAGTACACTGTCAAACAGCTTTGGGCCTATAGATGAAGGGCTTCATGTTTGGAACATGAACCGAGAGGCCTCAGTGTTAAAGAAAAACAAAGAAAAGATCTGAATAGAGCCCTTATCTACACCCAGGGGCCATATCCTAAACACCAAATAAAATACCTCATGATAACTATATGAATTCATCTGGATGATTTCTGATGTAAGTGTGTTGGTATTTCATGTGCATAGGGAGTGACATTTCAGATTGCATATCTCAAAGTAACATTGCCTAATGTTTTATAATAAGTATCTTATGTGTGTTTTGATTTACAAAAAAACAATGGACTACCTTTAAAAAGAGAATTATACATAACATGTCCAATCTTTGGGTATTCCTACCCATTGTACTTAACATAATCACAGATAGATGTTAAAATGTCATGATTCTGTATTTGCAAGTTGTTTTCAAATTAAAAGGAAAAAACATTTCCTATTCTCTTACTGCAAATATTCTGTGAATTTCTAAATCTTAGGGTTAAAAACAAAGACAATAAGTTCTGAGTTCAAAAACATACAAGTACAAAACTTCCTGATGTCACTGTTTTCTCACAAGATGTAACCAGAAATATTGGCCATACTGTATTTTTTTTAATTCTTGTAAAAAATAAGATATTCATCTGGTATCCAAAAATTTAGAGATAGTTACAACTAAAGCTAGAGGGATGTGATACCCAAATATCAGACTCCATCCATAAAGTGGTAAAAGAGCCAATACATTATTACCATTGCTATCCCTTAAGTGTTTCTAAACTTATATGTTATCTTAATGCTCATGCTTTGATTGCAAGCACTCTAATTTCTTAGAAAGTTTGTCCTGGCATAGAGGATTCCAAAGCCCAAGTAATCATGCAACTAAAACCTGTAACAAACATGCTATATTTGTTCAATTGAGATCCACCAGGTCTTGTCTAGAGAAAAGGTTATATGACACATATGAGGGCCTTCACTATTCTCTTTGGGTATTAAGTGATACTACAGCTGATCTCTGTCTCCTAATTAAAAAAGTAAAATTAATAAAACAGGCCATCCTCAAATATCAGATGGCATTAGACATTCTAACTGTAGCACAGGTGGACACTTTGGAAACTGTGAAAACTAAATGCTGTGTGTGCATTCCTCATCCTTCTGCCTATGTCTCAATAGCTGTTCAAGATATTAAATAAGAAATCAATAGTAATTCAGACTCAAATTTCCCTAGCCCTTATCCATATGCTCTGTATAAAATTCATTCCTGTCTCTTCTTGTTTCAAATCTTTGTTAACTATATCACTTGATGTTGTTATTTAGCCTTTGTATACTTAACTGTTTCTTTGGCTTTGTCTCTTCCAGACTCAAAGATATATGCATCTGAAAAATAAACATGCCTGCTGCCTATGGAGGACCTTTAGATAGAAACCCTGGAGAGTATCTCTAACTATTGGTCAACAACTGTGACCCCTTTTGTCCTGAAGAAGCCAGAGAGGTTCTCACTCATTATTCCCTCATAGTAGTTTGGATTACTTCTTCAGAAAGGGAAATGTTTTAGGCAGCAGAGTTAAGTAGAAATTTTATAGGTAGTCATCCAGGGCTAAACCCTCAAAGAACCCAACATGGAAGGCAAGATACCTCTGCAACTGTGTGAGAGGCAGGCACCTCCACTGTGGGATTGGCCTCAAGACAAAAGATTAAATGAAAGCAGCCACATACCTTCCTAGGGAAATATATCAGGGAATGATATTATAAATAGGTATCAATTACCATCAAAAATCCAGTCACTCTTCCAGCTGCCATCTTGGATCCCTGCGTGTGTGCCTAATCTCAGCTGGTCTACTCGGGACTCCCTGAGCGCCAGCTCTAGGCCCCTGTGCTGCCCCATATTTGCTCTGACAAGATGAAAGAAACTATCATGAACCCAGAAAGTCTCACGAAACTGCAAGCACAAGTGCTCATTTGTGGGAAATGAACTGCTTGCAGAAAGAAGAAGGTACTTCATAGAATAGATGTAGCAGATGATAAAAAACTTCAGTTCTCATTAAAGAAGTTAGGGGTAAACAACATCCCTGGTATTGAGGAGATGAATATATTTACAAACCAGGGAACAGTTATCCACTTCAATAAACCAAAAGTTCAGGCATCTCTGGCAGCAAACACTTTCACCATTATAGGCCATGCTGAGAGAAAACAACAGACAGAAAGGCTTCCCAGCATCTTGATCCAGCTTGGTGCAGATAGTCTGACTAGTTTAAGGAGACTGGCTGAAACTCTGCCCAAACAATCTGTGGATGGAAAAGCACCATTGCCACTGGAGAGGAGGATGACAACACGGTTCCACATCTTGGGGAGAATTTTAACGAGGTCTCTAAGAATGAGACAAACTGAAATAAGTCAGCTTCTGAAACGATAAAACTTGGAAGAAATTACTAGGAGCTGCTATTGCATATTATGGCTGCTTTTTAAAACTGTTTTTGTTTCTGGATCTGATAAAATCTAGATCTCCAAGTTCTTTTAGCCCAAGCCCCTTGGACACTGCAGCTCTTTTCAGTATTTGCTTACATACAACTCATTTTTTGTAGCCAGTTAGGATGGAGAAGCCTGGGAATAAAGTATTAAACAGATTAATAAAAAAGTTCCAGGGGCTGGGGAGATGGCTCAGTAGAATAAGCACTGTGTGGCAAGCACAAGGGCCTGAGTTCAATCTCTGGTTCCCCCCTAAAAAATTCCAGTCATTAACCCAACACTCTACATGAAGAACCCCTGTTTTCTCTTCATGTCTGCTTGCTATGTGACTTGCTTCTCAATTTAATCCTGATTTTATCAATTTTACCTAACCAATTATACTTATAATTTTATTGATTGACCATTGTTTTGTGGTCTTCATGCCCATCTTGAGAGTTCCCATGTTTCCCACCTCAGACCAGCCTCACATCAAGGTTTTGCTCTATAAAAATCCCTAGAAAGGGAAGGTTCCTTGGCAACTTATTTAGATCCCTTTCTTTCCCTTTCTCAGACAGAGGCTTTCTTTCCCCCAAAAAAATATATTCTATTTTATTTTCTTTTGTCTTTTTTTTTTTTTTTTTGTTTTTTTGAGACAGGGTCTCACTATGCAATTCAGGCTGGCCTTAAGCTCACTTTGTACTCAGGCTGGTCTTGAACTCACAACAATCCTCCTGCCTCAGCCTCCTCAGTGCTGGGATTACAGGTCTGCACCACCACGCCTGGCTATATTTTACTTTAAGAAAAGATTTACCTATTACAAATTGTGATGCTCTAAACATAGGTGCACATATATCTCTTTTGTATATTTTGAAAATTTTACTTTTAAAGAATACAAAACTAAAAAATTTTAAACAATATAGAATTTCAGTAAAAAAATAATAGAAATTCAACAATAATTGTTACATGCATATAATTTTTGTCAAATTTGATGTTCAGATTACCAGGTAACTATGCAAAATTGTGGGTGGGGAAGATAAACAAATTAACGAAAGAGAAGAAAATAAAGTTTCGGCAATATTGCCCCTTTCAATGGGCCAGCAAAAATCAATAGCACAAAATATTCAAGATATATTTTTTCTTCCCTCCCTTCTTTCTTTTTTTCCTTTCCCTTATCTCAGTTGTTCCTTCTCTTCGAACAGTTTATTTCTCTTTCACAGTATCCATTGGATGTTTTTAATTCTTCTAGGAAAATACCAAGAAGTGAATATTATCTGTGTAGAATGGGATATATATATATCCCATTCTACACAGATAATAACTAATATATATATATATATTAGTTATATATATATATATATATATATATATATATATATATATATATATATATATATATATATATTAGTTATTTTAGTAATCTCCAGACTGGCTTCCACAATAGCAGCAATAGCTTATACTATAGTCAGTCATCAGCAGAACAGAAAAATTCCTTTTTCTGTACAGCCTGCAGGCATTGGATATTGGTTGATTTTTTTGATCATAGCCATTTATTCTGGGGTAAAACAAAATCTGTGTTGATTGAATTGGCATCGCTCAAATGCAAAATGATGTTGAACATTTTGTCATATATTTAATTGTCATTTGTATTTCTACACGTGAGAAGTTTATATTCATCGCATATGACAATTTTTGATTTGGGTCTTTACATTTTGGGGTCTTGATTTATTTCTGTTCTTTATATTCTCTAGATATAAGTCCTTTTACTGAGGTACAAGTAGCTATAAGTTTTTACCATTCTTAGAGTAAAAAGTGATGCCTTTTTACTCTGTTGGTGATTTCTTTTGTCTGGCAAAATTTTAATAAAATGAGATCAATTTGTTGATTATTTGTGGTACTTCAACTATGGGAAATGTTCAAGATTTTTACCTCTATTCTCTTCCAATAAATTTAGCATTTTTGGTGTAATATTTAGTTCTTTACCTCATTTTAGTTTTGACTCAGTACATTGTGATAACCATGGATTCAGTTTTCTTCTTTGGTATGTTGATACCAGTTTTACCCACACAACTTATTAGAGATGCTATATATTTCCAGTGAACATGTTTGCCCTATTAGTCAAAGATAAATGACAATGTGTTTGTTGTTTTGTTTGCAGCTTCTTATCTGTTCCAATTATCCAAAGATCTGTTTATTGACAATAGCATGCTGTTTTAATCACAGTAGCTTTGTGCTATAGTTTAATGTCAGTGATTTGGATGCTACCTGCTTTGCCACTATTTCCCAGATATTTTTTCTTCTTTTCTAGGTATCTTCTGAATCCAAATGGCTTATCAGAATGCATTCCCTAGTTTTCTGAGGTATGCTAATATTATTTGTTTCAGGTTGCATTGAATCTGTATAACAGCGTTGGAAGTAGTTCAGTTTTCATTATGTTGTTTCTTTTCATTCATGGGCCTGGCATATCTTTTGCTGTTCATGCATACTGCTTGATCTCATTTGTTTTTGAGTACTTTACTTTTCAATGTGTAGATCTTCTAGAATTTCTTGTTAGAGTGAATTGTATTTCATACTTTGGTTGCTATTGTAAAGGATGTAGTTTACCTAATTTATTACCAGTGAATTTTTTATTATGTACATTAATACTGTTAATTTTTGGACATTGTGTCTGTATCCAGGTACACTACATTATTTGGTTATTAAATCTGTAAGTTTGGGCGTGTTGGTTATGGTGTCTCCATGTAGTGAATCATTGAGTTGCAAAAAGAGTAATTTAACTTCATTTGTTCCTGTTCTATTTTTTTGTGTGGTACTGGGGATTGAACTCAGGACCTTGTGCTTGCCAGACAAATGCTTATTCTACTGAGCTATCTCCCTAGCATTTGTTTTTATTCTTATTGCTCTCTCTTTCTCTCTCTCTCTCTCTCTCTCTCTCTCTCTCTCTCTCTCTCTCTCTCTCTCTCCTCTCTTATCTGATTTCTCTGGCTAATGTTTTAAGAACTATACTGAATAGGAGTGAATTAGTGAATATCAGGGGCTGAGGAGGAGGCTCAGTGGAATAAGCACTTCCATGGCAAGCGCAAGGGCCTGAGCAAAAAATAGTGAATATCTTTGTATTGTTTCTGATTTTAGAGTCAAAGCTTTCAGTTTTTGATCACTTAAAATGTTGTTCACCATTGGTTTGTCATAGAAGACTGATCAGTCTGAGGTGAAGGGTATCTATTCCAGGTTTCTGTCTGTTTTCCGTCATGTATGTTGTGTTTTTTCTGCATCTCATTCTCTCTCTCTCTCAATGTTTTCTTCTTTCTTTCTTTCTTTCTTTCTTTCTTTCTTTCTTTCTTTCTTTCTTTCTTTCTTTCTTTCTTTCTTTC
>PVKA01042663.1:0-17270 GCA_004027165.1 Ctenomys sociabilis | reverse complement strand
TTCACCAGCACTGCTTGGACTGTCTACACTCAGGTGAGGCCCCTGCAGAGACTAGGATGCCATGTATTCCTTTGCATGTTACATCTCCCTGGGAGATGTCACTGTTGGCTCTCAGGTAGGAGGCTGCTTTCTGTCCCAACAATAAACCTATACTCAGACTTTCATTCCACAAAAATGGCCTTTGCATCTTTGCACCCCACGACACTGTCTCTGAGACATTCAGCTGTTCTGTTATCCACTTATGTGAAGTGACCTGAAGTGCTTTTGAAAATGGCAAGGGTGAGGTTGGAGCACAAGGCTCACTGATCAGCTGGGCTTCCTTTGAAACCATGGCTGTCTCTTCTGGTGTCTCCTCCTCACTCACTTCAGTAATCATCAGCACACTCTGTGATTCCTACCCCTAAGGGAATTATTTTATCTTAGTCCTTAATAAAAGTTTAATAGCAGATAGAACGCTTTAGTTAGTGAGACTTTATTTCACCTAATATAGGAGCATATTATGCACTTGAGTCATCTATGGGCTGTTGTAAATAAAGTAAACAACATATATTTACAGAACAAAGCAAACTGCGTTTTATGATGCTGTCCTTGAAACTTAGACGCTCAGATCAGTAATAGCTCTCCTCTCATTAGTGTGCATTAGTGAGCTACTCCTCTAATTAGCTGTAAACTTACTGCTGAATAGTAGTCATTTCAAGTACCATTTGTTATTAAAATAAATACCTAGAAATTACACTATTAGCACAAAAATCAATCCAATTTGAATCCCAACACTTAAAGCAAATTTAACAGCCTCACTCCCACATGAAACATATTATTAACACATTTTTCTTTGTATTCGTGGACCTCTGACAAGCCAGGATCCATCAAGAAATCAAAAAGAAATTTCCTTAATTTTTATCATTTTATGTGAGAAACATGGAACAGCAATTTTGGGAAAGGTTTAAAATGCTAGCTCTGTTATACGTAGTTTGATTCTGTTTTATCTAATCGGCGAATACTGCAGGGCACTTGCCAGACACTAAAGCCAGGATTGGGAAAGATATTGTTTGGGCTGTCCAGAACCTCACCACATTGTTGGGATAGGGTGAGGATAGAAGGCAGATGTGCATGTATAAATGTATCATATTGTGGTGGACACCAGCAGATGGGTGTCCAGAGTACTCTGCGAACATTGGTTGATTTACCTGAAAAAGACAGGACAAAAGTCAGTGGACTTTTGCTTTCACTTTTCCCACTTGAGCTCTTACTTACCTAGACAGGATTCCAGCGCCTGCGTGATATACTCACCAGCACTGCTTGGACTGGCTACACTCAGGACAGCCCTGCAGAGACGGGGATGCTGTGTATTCCTCTGCAACTCACTTCTCCCTGGGGAATGCCACTGTTGGCTCTCTGGCTAGGAGGCTGCTTTCTGTCCCAACAATAGATGTCTGCTCAGACTTCCATTCCACAGAAGAGCCCTTTGCATCTTTGCACACTGTGATGCTATTACCTGAAGTTAATATAAGTAACAGTATTTATGGCATTTTAAAAGCAGCGTAGCGTAGTCTAAACATAGCAGAGTAAACTCGCAGGCTGGGTCCCGGCTCAGCTGTTTGGTAGCTGTGTTCCACTTCAGCCACCGAGTAACTGGAGGATCACATGTCTTGGTCTTACAGTTGTTAACCTGTGATGCTGTGATAAGTGAATCATCTGAGCAAAATGTAAGAGCGCAATGAATGGTAACAGTAGTTCCTCATTTGCTTGTGATTCTTTTCTTTCTCTGCTTTTCTACTACCTCCTTTCTCAGCTAAAAGAACTTACTCTAGATTTCTAGATTCTTCTCTTTTCCAACCTCATGATCTAGTCTCCTAGACATCAGTCATTTCTGTAGCAGGCTGCCCTCCTTTTGCTATACTTCCTTTGGAAAATCAGAATTCAGCCCTTTTTAATGTTTTTACAGAGAACCATGCATGCTGCTCCTTCTACCAAGTTTATTAAGATCTCTCCAACATTAGGGTGTCATTTCTGACTTCTCAAAGTGCTTTGCATCTCTTTCTCAGACCCTGTCACATTACAGTTGCCTATCTACTTTTAACCGTGTAGCAAAGAAAACAATGAAAATGCATTTAGTAGAGCAGAGTTTTCTCAACCAGGAGCAATTTTTCTCCCCAGGAAACACTGGGCCATTGCTGGAGATAATTTTGTCACAGAAATAGTGGGGCCTGTGCTGTTGGCATTTGTGAGTAAGGGTCAAGATATTGTTAAATGTCCCATAGTGAACAGGACAGTCTCCCATAAGCAAGAATTATCTAACCTCCAATGTCAGTAGTGCTGAAGTTGAAAAAAATTGTCATAAAGAAATATGGCACATACCTTTAAGAGAAATTGGCTTACCAAACCATGGTTTATGAATCTCCTAATGGATTATTGAGCAAGACTTAAAGTTTACATTGCAAAATATTTATTGAGATGCAATCTCATGAGTGCTTTCATACCCTAAGTGGTTTGTATTCTCCATATAAGAGCTCTTCATTCTAATGCATGTTAGTCTATATCATATGTATGTTTTCATATTTACAACAAAGAGGAAGTTTTGTTGAGAGCTATGTCAGTGTTTATTTACAGCTTCTCTTAGCAGTACTTCCATATTTCAAGGAAGATAATAGTCTTATGGTTAACTGTTGAGAATTCCCAAACCTAAAAATTTGCAGTTATATGTTGCCTGAACTCTAATTCTAACAATGGTTTTTGTATTATGTGTAATAGATCTATCTGCTTGTTCTCCTCTGCTTCTCTGCATGGCTCTGCTCTACTTTATCATGACCTCTCCTGTCCTGTCCTGTCCTCTCCTCTTATCTTAATAACTAATCTACATGCTGAAATTCAATACCCATCTAACATATTCTCTCAACTTCTCAGATGTTTTATCAGCAGTTATTTTTTGATTAATTATACATATATATGTGGAGTTCAATGTGATATTTCTGTGAATTCCTACATTCCTTTCCTGTCCAATCCAGTCCAATCCAGTCCAATCCAGTCCAGTCCAGTCCAGTCCAGTCCAGTCCTGTCCTGTCCTATCCTATCCTATCCTATCCTATCCTATCCCATCCCATCCCATCCCATCCCATCCCATCCCATCCCATCCCATCCCATCCCATCCATCTAAATATCTTGAAGTAATTTTCAGCCCTAGAAGAAAGGTGCAGTACTACAGGGGCTTCTGGGATCTCTGGAGCTCATACCATAGCAGTCCACTCATCAACCCCCTAGCTCATTTCTCCCCTGCATCTATTTCATTCTTTCATATTTGCTTACATGATGAAGCTATTAAGGGCTGGGCAGAAAGCTCAGTGTCATGCCTGGCATGCATGAAGTCCCAAGCTGAATCCTGGGTACCACAAACATAAATAAATTAAGAGAAATTAATTAATTAAAAATAAAAAATACCTAATTTTGTCAGTACTGGAATCAGATTTTACGATAAAGGACAGAGATTATTTCATGACTACTCAATATTACATCAGAAAATGACAGAAAAAGCTCCATTGACTCCATGTTGCTATGTATTTATTTTTAAACTAGAACAAATTCAGTAAAGCTTGTGGAAATAAAGGTCAGATTTATCCAGACAGGAAAGCAGTTCTGTGGTGTTATTAAAGACAATAGTTGTCAACAAATTCTAAAAGCAATATTTCACTTATCCTAATAACTAGTCTACATGCTGGAATTCAATGCCAATCTAACAGATATTCTCTCAATTTCTCAGATATTTTATCAATAGTTATTTTTTTATTGATTATACATATATATGTGGAGTTCAATGTGATATTTCTGTAAATTCTTGCATCAAATACAGATACATTCAGAGCTATTAGCATTTACCTTTGCCAATCATTTTTTCTGTTATAGACACTGAGTCCTTCATGTAATTAAAAAAAAAATACACAATTCACTATTTGGAACTACAATTACCCATTTGTGCTGAAGAATAGCAGAGCTAACTGCTAACTGTATTTTGTTACCTATTTTCTAACCTCATTTTATCACACCTTCCTAACCTCTAGTAATCACTATTCTACACTCAGTTTGACTATTTTTAGCTTCACCATTTGAAAAAATGAAGGATGTGTTTTCTGGCTAAATTCTCTCAATACAATGCCTCCCCCTTAAATTCATTTAGCTGCAAATGATGAAGTTTCATTCCTTACAACTCAATTATATTATACTGCGATTTTACACAACATGTTTATTCATTCATGCCTTGATGGATATCTAGGTTGATTCTACAATTTAGTTATTGTGAAAAGCGCCATGCAAAGTACAGTACCACAGAATATTTGTGGGTTTTGCTGATTTTATTTTCTTTGCATATATACTCTGAAAGAATGGTTGGATTATAAGGTAAATGAACTTTTTTTTAAGATAATATCCATACTGTCCTCGATAATGGCTGTAGTGGTTTATGTCCTTATTAACAGTGTAAAAAAGTTCTTTTTTCCTCCACTTTCTTGCCAGTACATATTATAGCTATTATCATGGCTATTCTTATTAGATATTAGCCTTCTTTCTTGCATGTGATGGTGTCTCATTGTAGGGACTGATTTTATTTCTCTGATGGCTGTGGGGTTTTTGCATATATTTTATGGTCAACGTACTTCTTTCAGAAAGGTTCCATTCAGAATACTTAGCATATGCTTGTTTTGTTGTTGTTGCATTCCTTATATGTTCTAGATGTTGATCTTTGTTCAGACACACAGTAAGTAAATATTTTCTCCTACTGAATTTTTTGAGAAGCACAATTTTGAGTTGATATAAGACCTATTATCTCTAGTTACCTGTATTTTCTATGATTTTCTGATATGAAAAAGTCATCTTTATTATTTTGAGTTGATTTTTATAACTGGAAAAATGCAGAAGTCAAGCTCCTTCAGTTATTTTTTTTAAGTTTATAGTACTGTTTGGTACGTATTGTGAGTGAGATTACTTTTGTGATTATTTCAGCATTTTATTTCTGTTATATTAAAATGTTACTGATTTCTGTATGTTGATTTTGTGTCCTGAAAAGCCTTTGAATTTCTCAGTTCTAATCATCTTCATTTTTGTTACATGTGAATACAGTTATAATTTATTTTATTTGCCATTTGAATTTCTATTGTTTAATTCTATCCTAATCAGTCTGGAAAAACTTCCAGTACTACATAGAATAAAAGCAGTGAAACTAGACATCTTTGTCTTATTGCACATTTTAAAGGAATATTCAGTTAATTTTGGTTGAGTGTTTATAAGTTGGAGGCTGAATTGTGTTAAGGTATGATCCTTAATTATACAATTTGTTTAGGACTTTTCTCATATAAGGATTGAATTTTATTGAATGCTTTTTCTGTGTCTATTTAGATGATCATAGGACTTTAATTTTTCATTTTGTTAATGAGTTGTATTAAAGTATATTGATTGTATTGTACCATCCTTAGATAAATCTAACTTGTTCATGTGAATGCTTTCTGATGTGCTATTGGATTTAATTTGATAGTATTTTGCTGAAAATTTGTCATCTACATTTATTAGGGATATTAGTCTATAGTTTTCTGTTGTGTTCTGTACAGTTTTGGGATCAAGTAATACTAACTTTATGAAATGATTTTGGAAGGGTTCTCTTCTCAAATTTTTTTTTTTCAGAACCTGGGATTTAACTCAGGCCCTTGTGCTTGCCAGGGAAGCACTTATTCTACTGAGCCATCTCCCTGGCTATCTATTCTTTAGACTAGTTTGTGAAGAATTATGATTTCTTTTTCTTTAAAGGCATGGTAAAACTCAGTAAATGAAACCATATTGTCGTAGGCTTTTATTTGTGAGATTATTTAGTATTAATTTAATCTCAATTTGTTATTTGTTTATTCAGAGATTTTTCTATCCTCATAGTTAAGTTTTAGTAGGACATAAATATTCAGAAATTTGTCCACCTCTTGGATTTCCAGTGTGTCAGTAAATTCACAAGTCTTTCATTCAAATGTATATATAGTACAGAATATAAAGGGTCTATAGGGTCTCACTACATAGATTCCACTCGTATTGATTTTCCTGTTTTCAGCCTCCCAAGTGCTGAGATTACAGGTACTCACCACCACGCCCAGTATCAGTCACTCTCTCAGCATGCCCTGGGGGCAGGGCTGGCTTATCACCCTGGGGATGGAACCCTGGCTGTCAAGTTCTGCCTATGCAGGCACTTTTAGTCTGCTGAGTTGTTGGGCCAGCTCATCATTCTTTATATTTCTGTGTCATCAGTCATGATTCTGTTTTATGCCCATTAATCTCATTTTTAATGTTTATTTTTTAGCTTCCGTTTTAACCTCTTCTCTAGGATACTTTTCACTCATTGCAAGGACAAAATATTCAATGTCCAAATGAAGGAAGAAAATATTTATAATTTATCTTACAGTTTATGGAGGTTTTAGTTCATTCTGAGCTGGCTCCAAGGCAGAGTGGCACATGGAAGAAGGCAGCAGCTCATGGTGGTGGAAAACAGCAAAACACTGAGAGTAAAAGGGCAGGAGCAGCAGAAACAACAGCTGCAAAGATCAAGTCTGTCTCCCTTATCCTACATTCAGGCTATCCTCCCTAGGCTGGGTGCAGCACTCACACCCATAATCCCAGCAGCATTTATACCCATAATCCCAGTAGCACTCCTCCCAATAATCCCAGGATTGCATCATGGGTTAATCACAACTTTAGAAGTCTGCTCCATAACTGCATGAGGCTTTGGGGGGACAACTAGACACAAATCATAACTCATTTGATAATGTTCATGTTTTTTTTTTTTTTTTTTTTTTGTACTAATGATTCATTTTTGCAAAATACAAGGCACTAGTGGCTGGTTTATTCCATAGTTCTCCTCCACCATGTTATTGACTCCACCAGCCATGAACTGAAGATCTGGAGCTGTAAGCCAAATTCAATCTCTGTAGTGTTCATAGGTATCACATAGCTCCATGATAAATAGTGACTAAGACTGTAGGCTTATGCTGAAGCTTAAATACAATCAAAAATCACATGATATGTGGTCTTGGTAACTGGTTTCTCTAATTTAACATAAGTTCTCCATGATTAAACTATGTTGTAGTATGGATATTTATTTTATTTTTTTAGTTGTCAAATAACATTTCATTATACGCATGTGTTACGTTTTATTCATCCATTCTCCAATTGTATGTTAATGTTGCTTCTAGTTTTGAGTAGCAGGAGGCTGTTAACATTTGTGCACAAGTTTTTTGGTGTATGTATGTTTTACTCTTCATTGTATATGTAATAATATGCTAACAAAATCAACATATTTAAAATTTGAAGAAATTATGAATTAGTTTTCAAATTGACTTTATCATTTATCATACTAGTTCTCTCTACTAGTACAGGTGAGAGTTTCTCCACATGGTCGCTAGAACTTTTCACCATTTCCCCTTTTCCAGTCCTAGGCAGCCTAATGGGTGTGGTTGTACCTCATTCAGACTTTGGCATCTTTCTTATTTATTTATTTATTTATTTATTATTTTGTATAGGATCTCATTAGGCAACTTGGACTTGTAGTGAGTCTTCTGTTTTCAGCCTCCACAGAAGATTACAGGTGGGATCAAGCCTTGGTCCCTGTGTCTGCCTAAGCAGGTGGTTAGTCTGCTGAGCTATGTCACCAGCCCTGACTTCGGCATCTTTCTAGTGACTGTTATTCAGCATCATTTCAGGATATTACACATTTATCTTTCTCTTTTTCAAGAAAAAAATCATTCAACCTATTCTTATTGGGCTAATTTTATTATTTAATTGAAGGGTTCTTCACTTATTTTGATAAAGAACCCTTTGTTAGATATATTTCAGAATTTCCTATTAATGTGTAATTCAACTTTTTCTTTCCTGAAAATAACATACCTTGAAATAAATCTTGACATAATATTTTCATCAAATTTAAAACTTTTCAGTCAAAATTTACTTAAATATTGTTTTTCACTACTTCTTTTTGCTAGTTTCTCACACTGATGTCATCACGCTTTATTTTCTTGCATTTAATGGAATCCTTACTTTTATGAGGATTCATTCATTGTTATTTATTATTTTTTCTTTCTACATTTAGATAGTATTATCTTTGTCTATTTTGTAAGTTAGTTGATTCTGTCACCTCAATTCCAGCCCAGAGTCTCTACAATTAACTTTTTATTTGAATCATATATTTACTCCAGAATTTCAATTTATATTATGATTTATTTTATTTTATTTTTTTTGCTACTTGGTAAAATGTTGTTCTCAGACCTTTTTTTAAACATACTGTTCTTTACATTTGTAAGCATGCTTTGAAATCTGCTGAGTCCATTCTCTCAAAAGCAGTTTCTGTTGTCTGAATTTTCCCTAATATGGGTCAAAGTTTTGTTTTACACTCAAAATTATTTGTTGAACACTGGAAACAAATTCCTCACATCTGGATCTTATTTAAATAATCTGCTTAGTAGGAGTAGTACTGCAAGTTCTGAAGACTGTTCAATCTTCTCTTAGTTAGCAGCTCTGGGAGCCCTTTATGGGGAGGAGGAGAGATCTTGTTTGTTCACTGACTGTCTTACCTGAACCTTCCCTATGTGGGAAAGCATTGAAATCTGCTAGTGCTTTTCACTCTTGCTTCTGTCTAGAATGTATTATCCTCGGCTCATATTGGGGGGATGGCATCTGCTGATTTCATTGGCCACTGAATCTATAGAAGTGAGTCACACGAGAAAGGTTGGGAAAAAGGGACTTGTCAGTCAACTACTGAAACTGCACAGAAGCCTGTTTGTAAAGTAGAGTTAGATTCAGATGGAAGCACTGTAATCTTCTGCAGGTTTTAGATTGGAATCCTCCCTGCATTGTGCAAGACCGGATAGAATAATGAATACTGCTTCAATTCAAACATAGGAGAGCTTTTAAATATTGTAGGTCCGTGAATTCAGAAAAATGATCCAATACAGTTCAGTTGTCCATAACAGTAGTGGGTTATCCATAGGTCTGGCAATGTTAGAAGTTGTTGACTTGAGCCTTTTACAGCTCAGCATACTAGTATGGCTTTACTTTTTATACCTTGTTTTTTGCACTTTTCTTCTGGATGGTTAAGGCCAAGAAAGCAAGACCTATATAACAAGAAATGTAACTTTTGTATCTGACAAGTTCAGTGAAATCCCCTCAGGATTTACCCTGAAACCCTATACCAGTTAGTAGATCCTTTGTCAGTGTCAGCCTTGTGGATGAGTCATGGACATTGTTTGACCAATTTGCTCTCTATGAAAGCCTGAGAGAATGTTTTCTCTCTAGGTGACTCTCCTTAGACACATTATACTTCATTTATCTCTTTCCTCTGTGGCCCCATAATCTCCTTGATCAGAAAATTTGGGACAAATACCCATCTCTGACAAAATGAAACACAAAAAAGGGTGTATAAATGAAGGACCATTTTGTATCTGTGTATATGAAATAGTTAGGATAGATATACAGCTACTTTCTCTTAATTCAATGAGAAGAAAGATTTGTACCAATAGTATTTGGATAGGCTATCATGTTTATATCTTGTACTATGGATAACCACTAAGACAACAATATGCAATAATTATTGTAACTGTCCTAACCTGTTCTGAAACTATCTCATTGCCATTTGTTTTTCAATAAAATTATTAGTAATAAAAAAAATATGAGATCTTAAATCAAAGTCTAGCTCACATGCCATTGTCGATCATGGTTCCTAACAAATGCTCATTAATTTTATTGAATGAACAGTTCTCTTTTTTCACACATCATGTAGTCAATCTTTAGAGTCTTTGAATACTATCTTCACTAATGATGCCTGCTTAATAGCTCTGTTTTTTGGAACAAAACAAAACAAACAAAAATTCCCAGTGAGCTACTAACTCCCTGATTCTGGAATACCCATTCCACTGCCTAAATTTTGAAATCTAAATTGCATCACATTCTGTTAGATTATCCTGTTTGGACAGCACTCTTCAGATCAACTATGTCTATTATTATTATCTGTTTGATCAATATGTTAATTACTAAATGAGGGAAGCTAATAATCCAATTTCTAGGACATATGTCTGCTTCTCTTTAGAGTCCTATCAGTTTTTTATTTACATTATCTGAAATTCTATTGTGCAATGAATATATGTACAATGAATATATGTATTGTGTCTTTTAAAATTTTACTACATAATTATCATATAAAATCCCCTTTGTCACTATTTTCCATTTCTGTCCTGAAGCCTGTTTGACTTAGATTCGTATTGCTATTCCAGTTTTTTTTTTATTATTGTTGACATAGACTATTTTATCCTTTCCTTTAATCAAACTGCCTTCATATTTAAGATAGATTTAAATAAGTATGGAGCATCTAGTTGGAGTTTATAATTTTTGTTCACACTGAAATTAGTTTCTTAAAATTGTTCCACTTACACTATTTTATTTAAAGAAATTATTGACAAAATTGAATTAGTCCTTATACTGTTTGTAATCATTTTTATATGTCTTACAGCTTCAGATATTTTCCCTTTTCTTCTGTTCTTGTCTCTGGTCCCCTGATACTATTTAACCATTTATGCTAATTCCATTCATCTTCTCTCAGCATATCAGTTACGTTGCTGCTTAAATTTTTTTCGTGTCTTACCTAGAATTCACAATATGTATTTGTAAGTCATTGAAATCTGTTTTCAATTACTGTGTGCTGTGTCTGTTGTATAGGCACTTTGCACTTCTTTAGTCTTAAAACTTTCCCTTATTCATTTCACTTTGCCTACATATTATATACCCAACACATTGATACTGTTATTACTTTGTTCTATACTTTTCAAGGTGTTTTCATTCCTCCTATCTTCTTTACAATTTTCTCTCGTTCATGTCTTTGCCACTTTAGATATATTTTACTTAGGGATAGATTTTTTTTAGCATTAATCTGTACAGTATTCTCTGAACTTACTGGGCATGTAATTTGGGCTGTGTCTTAGATTTTGAAAAATTCTCAATTGTGATTCCCAGGGGAGAAGAACTGAGGTCAGGATGCATTTATAATGATGTTCTATGTTGTCACAGCTAGGAATCTAGATGTGTTTAATGTTTTCTTTGGGTAAAGATGGCTAATGTTGCAAATTTCTCTAGTATACCTATTTTTCACCTTATCAATTTTTGTGCTAAGGATCAAACTCAAGGTCTTGCATGACAAGGCAGATATTCTACCACTTAGCTATAGGTTTGCCTCTTGGCCGATGGTCTTCTTCACCTTGAAGCCCCCCTAGAAACAGTTCTTTGGAAAGTCTGTTTAGCTACAATGCACGGTTACTTCTTGGAGGCCTATTGCTGTGATTTTTTGGTATGGGGAAGAAGAATAAGCCTACCTTGTAGGCAGGCTTGCATCCCTCATTTATGACCTGCATAAGTACTTTTACAATTTTGGCCCCTCTTGTCCCTTAGATGAGCTGTCAGGGAAGGGCTCGTCCTCCACATGTGATAGAACTGTGAACATGTATGTTACTCTGAAAAGTTGGCCTATATATGATATGTAGAATGTCCTAAATCTGTTTCAAATTGGATTGTTTCTCTCTCCTATGGAAGAACAAGGAAATCTTTCTTTGGGGTTTTTGGGATTAAGATACATGATATCACAGGTATCTTCTCAAGTCTGCAGCCTTGTTGCATTTCTCACTGTCATTCTGTGCTGAACACATACCCCAGGAATTTGTCAGAATGACTGATTAAATATTTAATCAGGTTTTATTTGCATCTGCTTTTTCTCTACAACAACTGGTCTCTAGGATGATTTTCTCTGTTCTCCAGGCTCTTCTGATCTGGGGGTGTTGCTTCCTTTTTCTCCTATTTCTCATGGGTCCAGAAGAAGTGATATATTTCATTTTGCTCATTTTGGTTTTGTAAAGATGAGACCGATAGCTTCCAAATTTTTAACACATCAGGATTGAAAACAGAAGTTCTAAATAATATTTAAGGCCTTTTAAAATGATGATTAGGTTCCGCTTTAAAAATCTGTTGGCTGAATATCTAATATTGTACCCACGGCAATTCTTACTCTGTTCTCAAAAATTCTTAAACATTCAACAAAATGTTGCTTAATAACAATGTTTACTTCCACGAATGTAATCTCTGGAGAGCTATCATATTCTTTTTGTAAATATTGTACCCATGGCAACTCTTATTCTACTCTCAAACCTACTTTAGCATTCAAGAAAATGTTACTTAATGGTAACTTTTATTCCTCAATATGCAATCTCTGGGGAGCTATCAGCCTCCTTTTTAGAATAAAATTTGGATCACTGTTTATAAGGAGGAGGGAATTAATAAACAAAAATCCTTTCATTAGCTGAGACTTTGAGATTTCAATCTTTCCATAGTCAAAAAGAACTCCAAATAAAAAAGTTCCATAAAATAAACCTTTTCAGCCTTTACAAGGACATACGCAGCTGTACTTCATGTTGAAAATTAATTTTTTTGTGTGTATTTTAGGGAAGGGTCTACATGGTGTTAATGGTCTCACTATTAGATCAGACTCTTTTTTTCTTGGCAGAACCAGGGATTGAACTCAGGCCCTTGTACTTGCTAGGGAAGTACTTATTCCACTGAGCCATCTCCCTGGCTGCTAGATCAGAGTTAATGATCCGCCTGTTTACAGCCTCTCAAGAGCTGGGATTACAAGCGTGCACCACCATTCCTGGTCTCAATTGGTCTCAGTGAGCCCTGGGGAGGGGGACCTGGCATGGTGAAAATCATTATTATAAAACTAATTGTTATTTCTGTATCATTTTTAAAAAACTATTGAAACAAGTCAAGTAATAGTAAAAAGGAGAGCATAACAAATGAAAAATTCAATTTAAAACCAACTGAGATTTACCATTGAAAAATAAGATTGCTTGCAATTTAACATGCTAACTTTACCATTACTGTGTTTTCATAATAAATCAAATGTTCATGTTTCTTTGTTTTTTTCTCCTATTTCCATTTTCAGCAAATATTAAAATTTAGTGGAATTTGCTATTTTAAGTATTTCCATGGGTTATGTTATTCATATTATTAATAGCTTTAAAACCATCTTTTCTTTTCAAACAAAAGTATTGCAGATTGTATGCAAGACAAAGTAATTTGCAGAAGCCCCTATGTACATTTTTTCATCTGACTAAAATTTCATACATATATATTAACTCTGTGCTTATGGAGCCTATCTGAGGGTCAGGCATATAGCTTAGCTGCTTAAGCACCTTCTGGGAAGCACAAGATCCTGAGTTCAATCCCTGGTACCACAGAAAAAGACAATTGAGTATAGCTTATCTGATATTCCTTTGAAAACATGAGAATTAATAGCTTGAAATTATTATCTTGTTTCTGTGATTTTATATTTAGATACATACATGGTATTTAAACAAGTAGTGGTAATTTAACAAGATAGTTCTATTCTGAGCTATGAAATGAGTAATAAATTTAAAAGGAATCCAATCATACAAAAGGTATCGTCTATTCACAGAGTATTAAATTATAAGTTCATAAGGGAAAAATATCTCAGAAATCCAGAAAGATTTGTAGGACAAATGATAAATTACAACTTCACAGATACTTCAAAAAAGAAAGAAAAGTATTTTTAACTGGATATATAGAAACTCATGGCATGGAACTAATATAGTAATTAGAAGGAAACTTTAACCACTGGAAGTGTGTATTGGAAAAGAGAAAAACTCTCAACTTGCTGTTTTCAACTTTCTTAGAAAGGACATTAAAAAGAAAGCATTGAGCTTAAATTAGAGAAAAAAGCAGAAATCAATGAAATAAACAAATTAAAAAAACAGAAACAAATCAACATATCCAAAATTATTATTATTATTATTATTATTATTATTATTATTATTATTATTAGTAGTAGTAGTAGTAGTAGTAGTATTTGTATTTTAAGGAAGGGTCTACAGCGTGTTAAAAGTCTCACTGCATAGATCGGACTCGCAGTGATGCACCTGTTTACAGCCACCCAAGAGCTGGGATTACAGGTGTGTGCCACCATGTTCAGTTTCAATCGCCATCTTAACATGCACAGGGGTTGAACCCCAAGCCCCTAGGCTTGCTTTCAGGTACTTTAATCCATTGAGCTATTTGGCCAGCTGAACATAACCAAAATTTTGATAGGAATTTTTTGTTTTGTTTTGTTTTTTTGATATTCAAGGTATTGAACTCAGGACCTTAGGCTTGTCAGGCAAGGGCTTATTCTACTGAGCTATCTCCCTGGCCACGTATCCAAAATTATGAAACAATTTATAAAATAATAAAATTCCAGATATGTTAAACTGGGAAAACTAAAAGGAGACACAAATTGTCAGTATCATGAATAACAGAACCCATTTCCACACAAATTCTACAAGCTATTCAATGATAGTAAAAATGTATTTTTTTTCCATTTTTGAGGCAGAATTTTACAGTATGGTTGAGTGGCCAGCTCTGGATCCAGTTGGCCTTGAACTCCTGGTGAGCCTGGTGCCTCAGCCTCTGATAGAACTGGGATTATTGGCATGTGCCACTTTGCCTGGCAAGATATTTTGAATAACTTTATAATAATAAATTTATTATAATAATAAATTTAACTAAAATGAATGCAGACATATTTCTTCCTTTTTTATGTATTTAGTGCAGGGTCTACAGGGTTTCACTATGCAGATTGGAGTTGTAGTGATTCTCCTGTTTTCAGCCTCCCAAATGCTGGGATTACAGGTGCATACTGCTACACTGGCTTTCAGTATGAGAGGAAGGGCCAGCACGACACATCAGGGATCGCAAATTTCTTGACAGACACAAATTGCCAGTATCCATTTATTCAGTATCTAAAAGTTTCTTTGAAGTCCTAAAAATACTGAATCTTTTCAATGGAATTTGTGATTGCAAACTGTCTCACAAAGGAGACTACGTTTTTGATCTCTCTGAACTTAAAGAATAAATGGTTTCTAATTTTTGTTTGATAAATTTTAAGATACATGAATTCTTGTGAATATGTTCTATGAAGCAAATATTACTTCAACTCAAAATCAGACAAAGTCTTGATGAGCTATGGAAACTACAAGGTAATATATTTCGGAAATATATGTTCAATAATTCTTTGCAATAATGTATCAATAAACCCAGTAGCATATGTGTAAAAACATAGATCAGCCTAGCCATATAAAAGTCTGTCTCCAGGACTGAAGATTATTAGTCTCAAAAACTACTCAGTATGACACCATGTTAGCACACCCAGGAGAAAAAAATATGTGATTAACAAGAATAGATATAACAAAAATATTTCATTTTTCAAATCTATTTATTATTTATTTGGTATAGGGTTTTGCTACACAGCTCAAATTCATAGTGACCCCCCTGTCTCAGCCTTCCCAGCACTGGCATTACAGGTTAGCACTAGTTGTCCCAGTTTCAGTATTGGTGGCCAGTATAGTGTTCCAGGGATTCCAGGGCAGGCACTGCAGGAGGTGCCCAGGATCAGATGGGTCCTGGTGCTTCCAGGCAGGCCCTTAGATCTCCGATCAATCCCGCCAGCCCTAGACAAAGGATTTAATGTAATCCCAAATCTACAGCTGATAAGCTGTCAGAAAACTAGAAAGGTAACACAGTTGCTTCCATTTGATATGGAATACCTATGAAAGATTGATGGATAAATCAATTTAAATTCATTTATAGTAAAATATTTTACATAAAAGACATAGCCCAAAACTTAACACAAAATGGAAAGGATATAGAATAACCAAACATTTTGAAAGGTCTTAATGTTAAGACTTTATGCATATTTATAATTCAAAATCTTTTGGATTTGCTTAATGATAAGGAAATAGGTATTGGCTAATGTTGAGTCACTGGAATGAATTGGAGCAAGTCCAGATCTATAGTCCTATAGAGGAATAGCTAAAGTTTTTAAAGGTGCCCCAATAATTCCAGGGAGAAATAATGGGCCCTTAAGCCAGTAGTTCTGAAAAAAACTGGATAAATTAACAAACTCTACATAGTACTAAATTCAATTTAAATTAATATAAGTTGGTTTATAAATGTAATAATATGTTATAGAAGAAGTATAAAAATTTTCATAATGTGATAGGCAAAAATTTCTTTGAGGAAATGTGGAAATCATGAAATAAATTGATCAGCTGAACTTCATTTAATGTAAAAACTTTGTGGTGTGATATG
The DNA here is from genome assembly GCA_004027165.1 of Ctenomys sociabilis. NCBI lineage: Eukaryota > Metazoa > Chordata > Mammalia > Rodentia > Ctenomyidae > Ctenomys > Ctenomys sociabilis. Next base: position 1,079 of record PVKA01042663.1, on the reverse strand, counting down.
GTTAAGGGAATAGAAAAGACAAAGTTTGGGAAAAAATGTCTCGAATTCATTTAAAGGAAGGCATCCATAATGTATGGACCATCATTGTTGTTATTTGGGGGGATAATTTTGAGACTAGCTCTTACTAAACAGATCAGCCAGGCCTTGAATTCAATATGTAGTCCATGCTGGCCTTGAACTCAGTGCTATCTTTCTGCCTCAGCCTCTTGAATACTGGGATTACAGAGGGGTAGCACTATACCTGCCCTCATAACCTACAAATTATTTTTAACATAAGCAAGAAAAATGGAGAAAATATTTGAACATGCAGTTTCCTACAGAAGACACATAAAAATTCACACATAATATACTTAATATTATTAATCACTAAAGAAGTTCAAACTATAGCTACAATGTGACAGTATTACACCATTAGTACAGCCAAAATTAAGGAGGACTGTCCATTTAAAATTCTGGTGAAAACTGAAATTCTCTCATACTATGGGAACATAAAATGATAAATATATTTGGAAAATAGTTTGGCAGATTCTTATAAAGGTAAGTGTACACCTATTGAATGACTACCCATTCTACTTATTATATTAATAATAATAATAATAATAATTATTATTATTATTATTACTATTTTTACGTATTTTTCACAGGGTCTCATTTTTATGTATTTTGTACAGGGAATTTTAGTAATCCCCTTGTTATCAGTCTCCTCAGTGCTGGGATTACAGGCATGTGCAGGTTCAGAGGTCTTGGGGGCAGGTTCAGAGCAGGGGTGGGGCCTGCAGTACCTGTGGTGCTGAGGATTGAACCCCAGTTGCTATGCTTGCCTAAGCAGGTGCTTAGTCCACTGAGCTATCCCACTGGCCCTTCTACTCAATTATGTATGGGGAGAACTGTAAGCATGCATTTAAAATAAAGGCTTATTATATATGAAGATGATATCAGTCTTATGATAGAACAAAAAAAGTCACAGCATTTATCTCCATATGAAAACTTACATAAAATATTCTATAGTCATAGAATGAAATACTCTTCTGCAAAAAATAAATGAGATGAGGATACAGAAAAAGGTAAATTTCAAATTA
>PVKA01042662.1:0-17270 GCA_004027165.1 Ctenomys sociabilis | reverse complement strand
CCCTATCAAACTGCCACCAACATACCTCCCAGATATAGAGAAATCAATCCTAAAATTTATTTGGAACCACAAACGACCTAGAATAGCAAAGGCAATCTTGGCCAATAAAGACAAGGCAGGAGGCATCACAATTCCTGATTTGAAATTATACTACAAAGCCACTGTGATAAAATCAACATGGTATTGGCAACAAAATAGATCTGAGGATCAGTGGAATGGATTAGAAGATGCAGAGGCATGTACGAAAACACTCAGCCATCTTATCTTCGACAAAAGGGCTACACAAGCTCACTGGAAGAAAGATAGCCTCTTTAACAAATGGTGCTGGAAAACATGGCTTTCTACATGCCAAAAACTAAAATTTGACCCAGCTCTATCACCATGCACTAAGTTAAAGTCAAAATGGATTAAAGATCTAAACATTAAAACAGAAACACTCAATCTCCTGGAAGAGAAAGTAAGAGGAACTCTTGAAGACATAGGGGTAGATAAAGAGTTCATGAACAAACATATATTCACATGGGAAGCTCTTGAAAGAATCAACAACTGGGATCAACTCTTCTTAACGAGCTTCTACATGTCAAAAGATATTGTCAACAGAGTGAAAAGACAACCCACAAACTTTGAAAAAATCCTAACTAATAAGCAATCAGACAGAGGACTACTGTCTAGAATATATAAAAAAATAAGATATAACAGGCCCCTCAAATTTAAAGACCCAATTCAGAAATGGGCATCTGAGATGAATACACACTTATCAGAGGACGAAATTAAAGAAATGAATAAATATATGAAAAAATGCTCCACATCACTAGCCATTCGTGAAATGCAAATAAAAACAACCCTGAGATACCATCTCACTCCAGAAAGAATGGCTATCATAAGGAAATCAACCAACAACAAATGTTGGAGAGGTTGTGGGGAAAAGAGAACGCTTCTCCACTGCTGGTGGGAATGTAGACTGGTACAACCATTGTGGAGGTCAGTGTGGAGACTCCTCAACAGAGTAGGACTAAGAATCCCATTCAAGCCAGCTATCCCCCTACCGGGAATTTTCCCAAAAGATCTGGATACATTGTGTCATAGAGATATATTTGTACCTATGTTTATAGCAGCACAATATATGATAGCAAAATCTTGGAAACAACCAAGATGTCCATCACATGAGGAATGGTTGAAAAAGATGTGGTATTTCTATATAATGGAGTATTACTCAGCTATTAAGAATGATAAGTTCGAAGCATTTATACTGAAGTGGATGCCACTTGAACATATACTCATAAGTGAAATAAATGAGACACAAATGTGTAAATATAGTATAGACTCCCTAGTATAACAAGCGAAAAGCAGAAATACAAAAGGAAACATACAACAAGTAAAATCAATTGAGTCAGATAAAGCAAAGTGAATGGCATATGCTGCAGGATACTAATCAGCTTTTCTTCTGGATGGTTAACAACCTAAGATCACAAGTCAGAGTTGGAGAAATAGAAGAGCCACAAGGCTAGCCAACATTTCGGCTCTAGCCTTTCAAGGTCAGCGAAGACTCAGGACATAGGAGAACCTGTACTGCAATATCCTGAAACTCAGGTGAGCTCCAAATATTCTGAACAAGGAGATTATGGAGCCACAGAGGAAAGAGATTGAAGTTCTATAGTGTGCCTGGGGAGAGTCACATGAAGAGAAAACTTTCTCTCAAGCTCTCACAGAGAGCAAACTGGTCAAGCATTGGCCGTGACTCATCCACATGGATGACACAGACAAAGGATCTACAGAATACTGTACAGGACTACAAGATAAACCCTGAGAGGACTTCACTGACCACATAGGAAATATAAAGTTCATGTGTTGGCATATAAGTCTTGATCTATCTAGGTCTTAACCATCCAGCAGAAAAGTATAAGAATGAAGTATACATCGCGGGGCCATAATATTAAGCTGAGCTGTAAATGGCTATGGTTGACAATTTCTTGAATAACTCACTATTGTTGCAGAATGCTGGACTGTGTTGGATTGTGGTGTCGAGTTCAAGCACCTAAGTTAGTTAAAGGTCAATGGAGTGCCCACCTTTGACAGGTGTAGACAAAGGAAGGGGTGTAGAAAGAAAAAATCATGATGTGTGTGTATAGACAGTACAGTTGGGATAGATAACGCTGTGCTTCTACATAATTCTATGAGAGGCAAGATCTGCACTAATGGTGGCTGGACAAGATATTATGTTGGCCTCTAGTACTATAGTCATCCACTAGGAAAATCATTATTGAATTTTTGATATAATTCAGGTATAAAAAATAAGATAAGTAAGCAGCTACACTCTTAATTCACTGATAAGAGATATCTGCTAAAATAATATCTGTAAATATAATATCGTGTATGCATCTTGTATGGTACCAAAACATTATGAAAACTGTTTGCAATGTTTTAATTTATCGAATCTGTATTGTTAAGGTGTCTTGAAACTGTCTGATTGACATTTGTAGTTCAATAAAATAAAAAATTAATAAAAAATAAAAATAAAAAAGAACCTGTTCTATACAAACAAACAAACCATCTGTAGTACACATATACTTTATTTATTTATTTATTATTTATTTATTTTGGTGGAACCAAGGATTGAACTCAGGCCCTTGTACTTGCCAGGGAAGCACTTATCCCACTGAGCCATCTCCCTGGCTCTACACATACACTTTTTTTCTTGTTGTTAGTACCTAGACAACACAGCCTAACAACTATTTACATGTATTAGTAATTATAAATACTCTAGGGATGATTTAACATATATTGGAAGACAAACAAATAAAAGTATATTGAAGGATATGTGTAGGTTATATGAAAAAATTATACTATTTTATGAATCCTCAGATTTGGGGTAGAACTGGACCCTTTTCCTCCACACAGTGCTTTATTTTCTCTTTCTTTTTCTCTTTCTTCCTTTTATTCTTCCCCTACTCCATGGTACTAGGAATCGAACCTAGCACTCTCTGCTCCCTAGCACTAGAAATATCCCCAGCCTCCCTCCCCACCTTTTGTATGAGACAGGGTCTTGCTAAATCATTAAATTGCCCAGGCTGAGGATTGGAGAAATAGCTTAGTGCAAGGTCTTGGGTTTGATCCCTGGTTAAAAAAAAAAAGCTTAAAAGATTATATGTTGCCAGAAGAACTGAAAACCTCATACTACAGTGACATATGTGCAACCATGTTTATAGCAGCACAATTTGTTGTAGCTAAATCCTGAAAACAACCCAGATGCCCATATATTCAACTGAAGAATGGATAAAGAAGATGTGGTATTTTTACACAGTGGAGTATTATTCAGCTATAAAAGCAGGAGAAATTTGAGTCTTTTGTTGGTAAATGGATGCAATGAGAGAACATACTCTTAAGTGAAATAAATCAGATCTGCGTGTGCAAACATCATACTTCTCTTTAGTGTGACAATCTGAAAGAGAAAAATGGAATCTGAAGGGCACAACAGATACTGGTTAAAGCTTATTCAAAAGGAAAGAGTTACTGAGTTGAGGAGAAAGACAGGAGAGGGAGAGAGGGGAAAAGATTTATCTATGCATGTAAGCAGGATGGTTTGGACAACGGCACTGTGCATTTCTGATGGTCTATGGAAAGAAGCAGTTAATGCTTTCATTTATTTTGTCTTCTTTTTTCAGTTGTTCTTCCTTTTTGTCTTCTTAATTTCTTATATATTTCTTTCTTTTTTTCTTTTCTTCTTCCAATGCTACATGCATACATCTGGTAATACGAATAACTGATTGGAAGACAACACTATGTATTACAACAAATACTGTGAAATTTATATTACTTTGTTAAGTGAAAATCGGTATCACTTGTAATTTTTTTGTTTTAATTCTAATTTTTACTTTCTTTAAAAATTTAAAAACATAAATTGTCCAGGCTGAGCTCAAGTTTGGCAACCATCCTGCCTCAGCTTCCCAGTATACTGAGATTACAGGTGTGCCATCATGCTTGGCCTGTTTTACTTTCATTATCTCACTTAAGCCTCACTATAATCATAAGAGATCTGTTCTATTCTTCTGCTAATTTTTCCAATAATAAAACTGAGACTGGCAAAAGTCAAATGATTTGCCCAAGGTATCACAAATAGTGCAGGACAGTGCTAGGATTCATATTCTGGCAGTCTGGCTCAGAAACGCCACCACACTAACCAGGTGCCACTGCAGAAGCTGTGACAATGTCACTCTGCAGCTTATTACATCCTGTGACTGTAACATCCCTTCTTCCTCCATTCCCTCCAGGTGTCTTGGAGTGAAGCAAAACAAGGTATTAGGCATTTATCATGTAAACAATTTCTTGTGTGTTTTGGAAAGTCTCTCAGAACAAATTTCTTGGATAAGGGATGTAGGCATTGATCTTAGGAGACATCTGCATGACTACCATCAGGTGAAGACATCAATCTACCTTGCCAACAGCAAGGATTAATCAGGGAGGGGAAACAATATGCCACTTCTAAGCCCCAGGACACAGTGAATTTAAAATCTCCAACCTAAATCAGCATACAAGGATTTTCTAGAAAATTACCTGAGAACCATGTCTTAGATTTGTTTTCCCTGCATCCTCCCTGCTCCCAAGGCCCCAAATTCCAAGCAGGATCTTTGCCTGGATGACTTCTTTGCCTGGATGACTCCTCCTCATCCTTTACTTGGAGCATTAGTAAAGAGACACTTCCTTCCCATCACCTGGCCCTGGGTTCACTAGGTACCCCTCCAGACCTCTCACAGTTGCCTCCAGGGTGGCTCCCCAAGTCATACTGGAAATCCATGAGCCCTGACCCTCACACTAATGACCTATCCAAGGCATGGGGTCTCTGACTCCACAGTGATCCTGGCTGAAATCTAAAATAGGAGGAAGATTGCAGAATGGTCTAGACAAAGCACAGAGGAGCAGGGTGGCCCAAGAACCATAAATCCAGAAAGAAAACCTGGGCAATGAGGGGCTAAGTGACTCAGACTTTAGCTCAGAACTTGGCATGCATCGTACACTCACAGCTTAACTCACACCTGCCTAGCTTTAAGCCATTGCCCACACATAAGTGAAGTGGGCAGGGGTTGCATCGATGGTGACCTATTGTCAAAAGCCAAAGACAAGAGTGTGGGCTGGTCAGAAGGGAAGATAGGGATGATGGGAAGATAAAAGCGGCATTCACAGCTATCTTCACTGTGGCGCGTGGCAGGAGCTGATCTCAGTATGAGGTGGATTCTGATCTGGAGTGTTGCCCTCTGTTTGGTGGTACACACAGCCTTAGGTAAGACCTTCAACCATTCCAGAGTGAATCAGACCCAGCCATGCCTATCCTGGGACAGCAGGGAAGGGGCACTTGGATAAGACCTGAGCAGATATAGGGCATCAGTTCAGGGCACTAATCCACCCATCAGCTGGAAGTCTGAAAGAGACCTTTTGCTTCTCTGAGTCCTGGGGCCACTCTGAAAGTTGGGGGTTTCTTCTGATTCTTAGAATCAATAAGGAGACCCAAGAACATGGTAATCTTTGTCACTCCTTCCTTCTCCTCAGGAGTCCTGCTTCTGCCTCCCTCTCTCCTGCATAAATCTCTTTACTACCTGTGCATTTCTTCCAAGTGTGTGTGTGTGTGTGTGTGTGTGTGTGTGTGTGTGTGTGTGTGTGCATTTTGTTTTGTTTGTTTGTTTGTTTGTTTGTTTGTTGCAGTACTGGGGATTGAACTCAGGACCTTGCACTTGCCAAGCAGGTACTTATTCTACTGAGCTATCTCCCAGCCCCCAAGTGTCTTTTATTAATATTATTATTGTATGTTGGACTATGAAAACCACACAACACGTTAACAAAAATTTATTGAGGTATAGGATTATACAACAAGGGCTGGGGATTACAGCTCAGTGGCATAAGCACCTGCCTGGCAACCACCAGGTCCTGAGTTCGATCTCTAGTACAAAAAAAAAAAAAGAGAGAGAGAGGAAGAGAGATTATACAACAAAATGTACATATCTTGATTGTACAATTATATATTATACATACACATAAAATATATTATATGTACACAGTGTAACCACTATCAAGATCTAGAATATTCCCTGCATCCGATGTACCCCTTCCTAATCAGTACCTTCCAAGTGACCACTCTGACGATTTCTATTATAAATACTTATTTTGAGGGGAACTTTGCTAAAAGTACTTTTAGCATTTTTGGTGCATCTTCTTTAGTCTTTTTAATATATATATTAAATATATATTAGATATATATCTGTGTTAGCTGTATATAATTTTACATTCTGCTCTTTTTGACTTAAAATCTTACTGGTGGCAGTTTAAAGTTATATTTACTTTATTTATTTACTTGAGTCCCTAAATAAATATGATGTTTTCAGTATCCATTAGGGTTCAGTCTTTGCCTTAGTCAGTCTGACATCAGGGAGGGACTGAAAAATGGAATTACTGAATCAAAGCGCCTGAATGTTTCATAGTTCTTTATACATTTGTCCAGGGGCTGGGGATTGGCTCAGCGGTAGAATGCTTGCCTAGCAAGCTGGAAGCCCTGGGTTCAGTTCTCAGCACCAAAAACAAAAAATAAATCTCTCCTGAAAAACAGTTCAACCAAAAAACATACAATAATCAAAACCAAAAAAGGCAACTATGCATTTGTCCAAATTACTTTCCCATGCTGGTGTATGAGCTTATCATCCACCAATAGTATATGCAAATGTCCTTTTCAGGGTATCTTTGCTAGTATTGCATGATATCATCTTTTAGTTTCTCAGGTAGCAGCTATAACTCTAGCTTTTTTTTTCTTAGTACGTATTTGATTTTTCGGTGGGTGTTTTGTTTTGTTTGTTTTTGAGGTAAGGTCTCATTATGTAGTTCAGGCTGGTTTGAACTTACTTATGTAGCCCGCACTGGCCTCAAACTTATGGGAAGCCTCCTCCCTCTGCCTCTCAAGCACTGGGATTACAGGTGTATACCTCCTGATGTTAGTACGTATGTGAAGTACATAGTGATTATATTTATTATGGGACTTGGTACAAGTATATATCTTTGTTTTTCGATCTCAAATTTTTTATTTTTTTCTTCCAATCAGATTTTTATTATTATATTTTAGGTATATTTAATGATCACATTCATCATAGAGAATTTTTACCTGTACATGATATAACTTGTTCCTTTTTCTTTCCCTATTCCCTTTCTTCCCTTTAATCCCTCCTCCCCTCCCTATTTACAACATCTTTATTTCCATTTTTTCCTTCTTTTCTCATTATTTTTACTTCCCCTTCTTTTGTTTCCCTTCCCCTTCTTCATCCTCTTCCCCATTTGAATATTTTTCCCACTTCACAACAACTATTATACATTTTGATCCTTATTTATACTTTCAGTTCCTCACATCAGAGAAACAAGGCAGTATCTACACATGTGTATCCAAATTATTTCACTTAATAGTATAGACTCAAGGTGCATCCATTTACCTAGAAATGTCTCAAGCTTACCTTTTTTCTGGCAAAGTAGTACTCCACTGTATTAAAACACACACACACACACATCTTTATCCATTCAACAGTTGATGGGCATTGGGCTGTTTCCAAGAATTTGGCCATTAAAAACTGTGCCACTATAAACATGGGTGTGCATATATCACTGTGATAAGATGCTTTTAATTCTTTCAGAAAGAGACTAAAAAGGGGAATAGCTGGGTCAAATGAGACCTTTAGTTCTAGGTTTTTGAGGAATCTCCACACTGATTTTCGTAGTAACTGCACCAGTCTACACTCTTGCCAACAGTGGAGAAAGGTTCCTTTTTCTTCACATCCCTGCCAGCATTTGTTATTGGTTGATTTCCTGATAACAGGCATTCTTTCTAGGGTGAGACAGAATCTCAGAGTTGTTTTAATTTGTGTTTCTCAAATGACCAGTGTTGTTGACCATATCTTCATATATTTATTTGCTGTCTGTACTTCTATTTTGGGGGGACAGGCTCAGCCCACCCTGGGGCGGGGCTGGCACAGCATGTGGTGCTGGGGATTGAACCACAGTCTCTGACTCGCTGCTTTCCTAAGCTTGCCTACGCTTGCCAAAGCAGGAGCTTTAGACCACTAAGCTACCTTGCCAGCCCTGTACTTTATTTGAGTATGAAGTATTTATTTATCTCAGATGCTCTTTTTTTAATTGGGTCTATAAATCTGCTGAGGCCAATTTCTTATATGTTCTAGATAGCAGTCCTTTGTCTGAGGAACAGCTTGCCATAACTCTTTTCCACACTCTCAGTGGTCTCGTCACTGTGTTGGTGGTTTCTCTTGCTGGGCAAAAGCTTTGTAACGAGATCTCTTTGTAATGTTGGTTTTTTGTGATAGTTCCTGTGCAATTTGGATTTTGTTCAGAAATTATTTGCCCACACCAGTGTCTTCAGGAATCCTATCTATTCTATCTTCCAGCCGATTTAATGTTTCTCTTTTAATATTTAGATCTTGGATCCATTTTAATTTTGGTTTAATGCACTGGGAAAGCAATGGGTCTAATTTTCATCTGTGGCCATATCTTTTTTAAAACACTAGTTTATTTATTTGATTTTTTTATTATTGTTCGTTTTCTTTTGCTTTTGTTTTTTTGAGATCAGGTCTCATTATGTAGTCCAAGCTATCCTGGAACTCAGCAATCTTCCTGTCTCTGCCTCTTGAGGGCTGAGATTATAAGCATAAGCCACCATTCCTAGCCAATAACATATCTTCATTCTTTGAACTTCAGCTTTTACATAACACTTTGTGACTACTAATAAGTGATTTTTGTATGTTTGTAGTTTTATTGTTTGCTTCTTTTGTTTTGTTTTTGTTTTTTGGTAGTACAGGATTGAACTCAGGACCTTGCACTTTCCAGGCAAGCACTTATGAGCTATCTCCCCAGCCCCAGTAAGTGGTTTTATAGGTCACCTCTGCATAGCCAGCTAGGATCATAGCCATGCCACAGCAGTTCTTGTTTGGGAAAAGAGTGCGCTTCGCCATATTATTCACACACACACACACACACACACACACACACACACCTGAAGCTGGTGGTTACACAGAAAATACTCATGGTTTAGGGCAGAGCTCTGATGTGGGATATCATCAAATGACCTGCCCGCTTGAGCTCCCACTTCCATATCTGTGCTGTACTACCTGCCCTACCCAGTTTTAGGGAAAATAGGGTGAGATAATACAGTGCCAGGCTATAACAAAAGGTCCAGTAATGATAGCTGTTGAAAGTGACCACAGGCTGGCCAATAGCCTTCTGCTGAGAGACTTGGGCCTGCCCATGTTCCTCCCAGGGCCCATGCAAGGGTTTCACACACAGAGGACATACGAGAAAGCCCCTTGCCCTAGTGACCTGCCTCGATGTCTAGGCGTCACCATTACAGTCAGGTGTAACAAGTGTGGCTTATGTAAGACTTGGTTAGAACTCAGGGTGTGGGAAGTGTTTGGGGCCACCTGCAGCAGGAGTGTGAGAGTGTGCTCTATCACACCAACTCCAAATGCAGTTTCCAAAAGTAGCTACAACAAAATCTCCTGGAGAGCTTTGCAAATCTCATTTCTTGATACAATTCTGAAATTCTCATTCAGGGGAAGGTAGGGAAGGACCTCAGAATCTGCATTTTTACAGTGATTCCCCAGATGATTCTGATGCACAGCCAGGCACAATAATTATTTGGATCCCACTTGATTCCTATCACTTTGCACCATGAGCTCTGAGAGACAAATGCACAGACAGAACCAGTCTGTTTTGACATAGTGAAGATGGACAAGGGTTCGTCAGGATCAAGGACATAAGGGCCCACTAGCCCTTACCAGTCAGAGTAGGGCAAGATGACCACTTAGAAGAAAGCAAGTACAGATAGGCATATGGCTGAATTCAAAGCACTTTTGTTTTGTTTTGTTTTGTTTTTGCTTTTTGTTTCAGACAGAGTCTGGCTGTGTAGTTCAGGCTGCCTTTGAATTCACTGTCCCTCATACCCCAGTCTTCCAAGTGTTCCAACATGCCTGACTCTCTCAACTTGGCCTATTTCATCTATTTCCAGACCTGGCTATGATGTGGGTATACTTTTACTGTGTGCATAATATGGAAGATTCTGTGGAATATATATATATATATATATATATATATATATATATATATATATATCCATCCATATATGTACATGCATATATCCATATATGTATATGTATATAGCCACATGTGTATATGCATATGTACATGTATGTATCTATATGTGCATATATATATATACAGCTTGTATATATATGCATGTGTGCATCTGTCTGTGCATGTATTTGACACTTCTATTTCTGTATCTTTCTATTCTTTGTTTAGGGGGTTTGTTTTGTTTTGCTTTTGTTTTGTTTTGGGGGGGATTTGCTGTTTTGAGACAGGATTTCACTATGTAGCTTAAGCTGGTTTTAAACTCACTATGTAGCCCAGGCTGGCCTCAAAGCTCTCAACAATAGTCCTGCCTCAGCTTCCCACCTTTGAGTGCTGGGATCACAGGTGTGCACCACCACACTTGTCTTCCTTTTGTTTTTCTGTGTGGGTGTTAGTAGGCACTGAACCCAGGGTCTTAGCAATGAGCAGAAACCAAGCCTTTTTTTAATTTTGAGATGAGATCTGGCAAATTGCCCAAGAAGAGCTCAAACTTGTAATCCACTTGCCTCAGCTTCCTATAACTTGAGGATTACAGGTCAGTATCAGCATGTCCAGCTGTACATGCTTCTTTGTAGATGAGCTGTGTCCATATACTTCTTGTGTACAAATATGGTATATTTGCACATATACATATGTATTGATACAAGTGTGTATATAAGTAAGAATATAACCAGGTGTGGTTGAAACACACTTATAATCCCAGCACTCGAAAGGCTAAGGGTGGAGGCTCATCATGAGCTTGAGGCCAGCCTGAAGATCCTGGAAAAAAAAAAAAAAATGAGATCCTGCCTCAAAAAAAAAAAAAAAAAGAAAAGAAAAAAACTGAGATCATGTATGTATATGTGATTCCTTCCCAAAAATAAACCAGATATAAGTTTGCAACAAGAAGTATAGCCAGGCCATGCAAGGTGGTACAGGCCTGTTATGCCAGCACTGGGGAAGCTGACAAGTGAATATCCACAAGTTCAAGGCCAGCCTGGACTATATAGTGAGATCCTATTTCAAAAAAAGAATTGAAAAAAGAAGAAGAAAAAGGGGAGGACTCATCCACATGGATGACACAGACAAAGGATCTACAGAATAAGGCACAGGACTACAAGATAAACCCTGAGGGGACTTCACTGACCTCATCAGAAGCAAAAGTACATGTGTTGGTATATTGGTCTTGCTCTATCTAGGTCTTAACCATCCAGCAGAAAAGTATAAAATTGAGATATACACCATGGGGCCATAATAATAAGTTGAGCTGTAAATGGCTATGGTCGACAACTTCTTCAGATAACTCACTATTGTGGAGTGCTGGACTGTGTTGGATTGTGTCGTCAAGTTCAGGCACCTAAATTAGTTGAATGACAATGGAGTGCCCGTCTTTGACAGGTGTAGACAAAGGAAGGGATATAGAAAGGAAGAATCATGATGTGTGTGTATGGACAGTACAGTTGGGATAGATAATGCCATGTTTCTACATAATTCTATGAGAGGCAAGATTTTCACTAACAGTGGTTGGACAGGATAGTATGTCTGCTTCTAGTACTATGGACAACCACTAGGAAAATAACAAGGTAGAAAGTACTAATTATTGAATCTTTGATGTAATTCAAGTATAAAAAATAAGATACGCAAACAGCTACACTCTCTTAATTTACTGTTAAGAGACATATGGTATAATAATGTCTGTAAGTATAATATCATGTATGCACCTTCTATGATACCAAAACATTATGAAAACAGTTTGCAATGTATTAATTTATCAAATCCATCTTATCAAGGTATCTTAAAACTGTCTCATCAATATTTGTACTTCAATAAAATAAAAATTTAAAAAAAGAATATATAAATGCAAAAAAAAAGAAAGTTAAAATGAGAAACAAATTCAAACTGTACTCATCAGTATATTTAAACTGAAAGTATTACACTATATCATTTTAATATTGTGTGAATTTTTCAAACTTTTTTTCTTTGTACTGGAGGCTGAATTCAGGATCTTGTGTTTGCCAAGCAGGGGCTTATATCAGTGAGGTCTCTTCTAGGCCCTGTGGAAGTTTTAAGAAGGAAGTACATTTAGAAATATAGTCAATGACAATGTGAAATTTACTTAGTGGTTGCATAAATATATCTAATCTCTATACATTGTAACAGCTATAGATTTTTATGTAATATAAAATAAATATCAATGCATAATAAAAAAAAAAAAGAAAAAAAAAGGGGGGGAGGAGAACAGGAAGAAGGAGAAGGAGAATAAGAAAAGGAGGAAGAAGCCAGACATGGTAGCCCATGTCTGTAATCCCAGCTATTCAGGAGGCTGAAGCAAAAGGCCTGCAAGTTCAAGGCTAACCTAGACTACATAGTAAGATTCATCTCTAAAAAAACAAAAACAAACCAGAGAAAAAGCTGAAGTGGTGGTGTGTGCCTATAACCCTAGTATTCTGAAATGCCAAGGCAGGAGGACTGCCAAATGTTGAGCCCAGTCTGGGCAATTTAAGGACTTACTAAGACTCTGTCTGAAAATTTAAAAATTAAAAAAGGTCTTGGGGGGCCAGGGAGATGGTTCAGTAGAATAAGCGCTTCCCTGGCAAGCACAAGGGCCTGAGTTCAATCCCCGGTTCTGCCAAAAAGAAAAAATAAATAAATAAATAAATAAATAAAATTTTTAAAAAAGGGCTTGGGATGTTGCTCAGTGTGAGTGGCCTGGATTCAAGCCTTAGTGCCAGTAGGAAGGAAAAGATAGAGACAAGAATAGAAAAATGAAAAGTATAGCCATACTAATATCAAAGTCAAGATAAATGACATATTTATTGACATTAAATGTCAGAAACAGTTCATATAATAGACATGTACTTTTATCTATTTATTTGTCTTACACAGTGAGGATGAACCCAGGGACTGTTTTTTGGGTGGGGGGATTGAACTCAGGCCTTTCTACTTGCCAGGGAAGTGCTTATTCTACTGATCTCCCTGACCCCAAAATTTTCTTAATTTTTTTTTTTTTTTTTTTTTTTTTTTGCAATATTGGGGATTGAACTCAGTACCTGTGCTTGCCAGACAAGCACTTATTCTACTGAGCTATCTCCCTGACCCCTACCCAAGAACTTTTAATTGAGCTACATTCCCAGTTTTTTGTTTGTTTTGTTTTTCGAGACATGTTCTTCCTATGTAGTCCAGGATGGCCTCAAACTCGGTGATCTTCCTGCCTCAGTCTCTTGAGTGTGGGAATTAGAGGTGCACACCACCACACCTGGAAAGCTTTTTGATTATTTGTTTTACGCAGAACCAGGGATTGAACTTAGGTCCTTGCACTTGCCAGGCAAGTGTTTATTCTACTGAGCCATTTCCCGGGCCCTAGCTTTTTGACTGTTATGAGAAGTAACAGTGGCTCCCATGGCAGATGGGCAAAGTCTCATCTGTGTCTCAGAGCAATTGAACCAGAATGATGCTCTTGGGCTGGGGAGATAGCTCAGTAGAACAGGTGCTTGCCTGGCAAGTGCAAGGTCCTGAGTTCAATCCCCAGTACCATCAAAAAATAAAAATAAATAGAATGATGCTCTTTCCTTCTCTCCCAGGTGCTGTGCATGGCCAGGAGCCTCTGGTGGTCACTAAATATGGGACCCTCCAAGGAAAGCAGGTGCAAGTGGGGAAGACACCCCTCCATGTCTTCCTAGGAATCCCCTTCTCCAAACCTCCTGTGGGTGCCCTCAGATTTGCTCCACCTAACCCCCCAGAGCCCTGGAAAGGAGTCAGACGTGCTACCACCTACCCTCCTGCGTAAGAGCCAATGGTTGGGAGATGGGCAGACTCTAGGACATAGGGCCTCCAGATGAGGCTTTAAGCAACTCACTAAGATAAACATACTGCAAGAGCACAGGCTGACCTGGGGCCTTTGGGCCCTCAGTTTGCTCAGTTTGCATACAGGAGAGCTCCAGCTAAGGGGAGGTGGTCACTAATTGTTCCCTGGGATATTCTGGGGCACTGAGTTTTCTAAACAGAGCAGAGAGACAGGACTCACTCCTCCCACCCACCCCACCCCCAGGCCCCTGAGCAAGTCCAGAGTTCTCCCTTGAGTCTAGAGTCCAGAAACAAATCCACATTCCACTGCCAGCCCTTCCCTCAGAGGAACTCCAAGACAAGAACATACAGGCTCAGCTTCAGTTTTCAAGTCCTCGGGTCTTGCTGCCACCTCCAACCAGGCTGCACTCCCTAAGTCACACAGGAATACTGAGGCAATAACCTTCCTTTGAAACACTGGGCTTGGCAAGTTACCCAGAACAAATGTATTTACTGTTTATTCAGATCATTGAGTAATTCACTACCCAGAACATTCTGTGGCAATCATTAACAGTGTTCAGCATCAACTTTTTAAAAAATATCTAGTATGAGAATCTTCAGTGACAATGTCAGCTGTTATTAAAAAAAAAAACCCTACAACTCCTGGTTGGAGGTGGCAGCAAGACCCTAGGAGTTAGGGGCCGGGGAATGGCTCAGTGGAATAAGCACTGCCCTGGCAAGTGCAAGGGCATGAGTTCAATCCCCAGTTCTGCAAAAAAAAAAAAGACCTTAGGACTTGAAAATTCCCAATTCTTATGGGAACTCTCTCCAATGAATACATCCACTGATGGAAGAAAAGAATTGCAACTCCCACCGGGGTGGGTAGTTGTTAAGAAGTCTTCATTGTTAGAATATGACCACTAGGGAAGTAGTACGGTGGTACAGCATTTGCCTAAGATGCACAGAGCCCCTGGTTCAAAAATCAGAACATGATCATTACTAGAATACCAGGATATCAATTATTAGAACACTAGTTGTCATGGGATGTACCCCAGGCATTCTGAAAATTCCATGACAGTTATTTAAAGCATTCTTTTTGTCTATCTATTTGCTTGTACGTCTGGTTGATTGGTTGATTTTTGAGACATGGTCTTATTTTATAGTTCAGATTGTCCTTAAATTATATAGCTCAGGCTGGCCTTGAACTCACAGCAGTCCTGACTCAGCCTCCCAAGGGCTGGGACTGTAGGCACACACCACCATGCCTGACTACTTAAAACATTCTGTGACTACTACTTGGAACTCCTTTTATCAGGTGACAGAACATGAAATGACTAGTGTTAGAACAGTGAGGATCTAGTGTCCATTGCATAGAAGTATGCATGTCCATTGTCAGAACACAGGCCATATACTGATAACGGCTATTTGAAACACAGTGTCAGGTGTAAAAATTTGTGGGTTGTTTAGCACAGCCTATGGGAGAAGGTGACTAGAGAGACCAGTGAGACAGAAGGCTGCTATAGAGATCATGGCTTCCACTAGCATAATTACAGGGAAGGTAGCAGGAAGTGGTCAGATTCCAGATTTATTTAAAAGTAAAATTAATGAGATCTACCCTAGAATTGGATGTGAGCCAAAGAAGAAGAAAATCATGCATAACAACTAGCTTTTGGCCACAGCTGTCAAGAGGATAGAGTACCATTTCCAAAATGAGGAAGAATGGGGCAAAAGCAAGTGTGGGCAAAACAAGAGTTCACTTGGGGCACATTGGATTGATGAGCCAATAGACATCCTCCTGTAGGTGGTCGGACAACAGGGGCCAGAGGCAAACTTGCCATCTGCATGAAAATGACAAGAGCTTGTCAATGGGGGAGGGATGTAAAGCCCTGGGCTTGGAGGAAAACAAGAAAAGAGAACTGAGGCTTGAGGGAGGCTGAGACAGTGTCACGCTTTAGTGGAGTGCTACCAAGGAGGTGCCAGGAAAATCAGGGCGGGGCAGGGGGAGAGGTACAAAGAGCTAGAAAAATTCTTCAAGAAGGGAGGGAGGACAGTGTGGTGGCACGAACTTTCAATCCCAGCACTTGTAAGGTTAAGGCAGGAGGATCACTGTGAGTTCGGAGCCAGTGTGGGCTACGTAGTGAGTTCAAGGCCATCCTAAGCTACATAGTGAGACCCTGTCTCAAATTAAAAAGAAAGAAGAATGGTCAGTGACATTGATGGCTGCCAGGGGAAAGTGAGACAGCAGCAGATAGTTAGTGCCCATGACAAGAGTAGCTTTTGTGGTGGGACGAGAACATAAGCCTCAGCTGTTCATTCTTTTTTATTAATTTTTATTTTTATTAGTACATGTTTGCGGTACACAATTCATGATGAGGAGTTGGTACATGTACATAGCACATCTTAACATTTTGTACATCCCCTCTGCATTCCTCTCTCCCCCAGTCTTCTGCTTCAACGGCTCACTCTTGGCCATAAGAACTCTTGGTTTTCCTACTAAGAGGCCAGATGTGGTTTATCAGACAGCACTTTAAGAATAACATAAGCTGCTGCCAAATGAGGAAGCAAGAAAGACCAAAGACAATGTGTAGAACTGGAGATACACTGCTTGCTGGGAGCCTTGACTGGCCCGGGAGAGGGGGGGAGGGGAGTACCAGCTAAAAGCTTGGCCTAGGGGAGAAGCACAACTGCTGGGGAAGGTGGGTGAAAAAGGAAAGCTTTGGATAAGACAGGTTTGCAGTGCTGTTGGGAAAGAAGACTGTGACGTTCTGGGGGTGGGGCCAGGAAAAAGAAGAGCAGGAATAGGCAGACAGGTTTCCTGCACCCAGCCAAACAGGTCCAGCCTCATCCTTACAATAGCCATTTTAGGGGCTGAGCCAGCAGGGGGAAGGGTGAGGCAGCTGCAGCCCATACTCCACAGGCACCCTAAATGCCTATACAGTACAGGGCACCTACACATTCCTCTGGGGCCGTGCAGGCCTCAGAGGAATCCATCTCCATCCCTACTCATAGATGTGTTTGGCCATTTGAGGAAAATACCCAACTGAAAGGGCTCTGAGCAGGACTATGATCAAGAGTGGACAGAGCTTTGGGGGACATAAAATGGGGATGTGTCCAGCACAGCGACAGCACCCCAGCTGGCCTCCAACATGAATAGGAGGGGCTGGGGAGATAGCCCAGTGCAATAAGTGCTTGCCTTGCAAGCACAAGGTCCTGAGTTAGATCCCTAGTACCACAGGAAAAAAAAAAAAAAAAAAAAAAAAAAAAAAAAAAAAAACATGAATAGGAGTTTGCTGGGCAGAACACATTTGGCAAAGACAGCAGAGGTACAGAGGCTCGGAGGCAGCAAG